>RQTK01001964.1:0-13808 GCA_003991915.1 Elysia chlorotica
TTCTTAAGCCGGCCATAGACGTGTCGATAAATTGCAGCCATCAATTGACTGGCAATATTGCTATACAATATCCCAAAAAATAATTGCCTTCCATCTGCCCACACACGCGTCGACAAAATCATGCGATCCATAAGCTGAACTTGTGCATTAGTGTTAAATGGAGCATCAAGCAGCAGCAGTAACGGCGCTCTCTGCGGCTATAATTATTAAGATTTGCAGAAGAAGAGCTAAAAAAAGACGCTCACGTAGAATATGGATGAAGTCATGGCTACTGAAAAAACAAGATTTATCTCATGTTAATTTAATAAGGGAATTACAAGATATTCCCGAAGACTGGAAAAACTATTTGCGCATGGATAAAGAAACATATCTTGACTTATTGGAAAGGATTACCCCTTTGATTAAAAAGCAAGACACTGTCATGCGCTCAGCTATAACCCCACATGAGCGACTTGCTGCCACTTTGAGATTTTTGATAACCGGTGGATCTTTGGAAGACCTCAAATTTAGCACTTGCATGTCTGCACAGTCCCTTGGGAGAGTAATTCCGGAAACATGCAGAGCAATATTCAGCGAAGCAATATTCAGCGTGCTGAAACACGAATACCTCAAGGTAAGTGCACTATTTTATTTTCTATTTTGATCATAATCATAACAGGTTAAGGACCCCATGATGTTAGGCTTAACTGAGTAAGGCCTACTATTTCCCGGCTTTTTGAATATGGTTTGACTACTTAGAACTATTTAATTAAATCTTGTTGAAGAAAAACCAACTGACTTAGTTTAAGAAACAATTTAATCATAAAGAAGCAGTTTTACATAATAAAATGTTATACATGTATTTTGAAAAGGCATTGCTATGTAGATCTAACTAATATAAAACATATAGAAATCAAGGCTTTTGTTTTGAATTAGCAGTACGTTAACACTGACAATATCTCCCTCTCTCTCTCTCTCTCTCTCTCTCTCTCTCTCTCTCTCTCTCTCTTTCTATATCTCTATCTTTCTCCCTCACTCACATACGTAAACATTATTTTTTGTTTCCTTCACATTGAATTCAAAATACTGAGGCAGCTAATAATCGTTATCATAGGTTTGGTACATGTCTTGTTGAATTGGTTGAATGTTTCCACGATAAGGTAATGTTGAAGGTGTGATGTGCGGACTAGCAACCAGACGGGAGTGACGCGATAATGTCCTCATTTGCCCTTCATAGATGACTTCCGAAATCAATTTTTGAGCGTGGAAGTATTGCTCTGGTGTCATCTCTTTTAAATTTTTAGCAACGAACAAACCAAACGCGTCGAACTTATCTGATACAGGAATGTTCTGTATTTTAGCACACGCAAACTGTAGCAATTCGTCTTCTGGTGTTTTCCTTTTATTCCTGCGGCTTTGAGCAGGTCCACTTGTACTCGGTGTAGAACCCTGAACTGGGTTAGTTGAAACAGATGGGCCAGGTGCAGGACTGGGAGACTCAAAATCATCTTGTTGGTTATCACTGCGAACAGGCCTTGGACTGAGAACGTTGTGCCACTGTGAAGGGGGTTCGTCAACATCCAGTTCGACTTCGGCCTCGAAGAGATCCTGAGACAAGATGCTGTCCTGGGGAAGGGGGGGGGGGGGATTAAATGATATTTTAGAGAACTGAATGGTTCAAAATTGAAGATTGGAACAACGTTTGATTAGAACTATGCATGCATTTAAAGTAAATAATTTCTTATTGGCTCTGAATAGCTTTGAATCAGAAAATTCTTTTCCCGTTTTGTTGCGGGCCCAACGGTTCCCTGCAGATCACATCTAGTGTGCCCTAAGTATTAATGCAAAATCTATATTATTTACTTTGCAGTTTCCAAGATCAACAGAAGAATGGCAAAAAATTAGCACAGACTTCGAACAGAAATGGAATTTTCCTAATTGCCTTGGAAGCGTGGACGGCAAACATGTCGCTATCACTCCTCCTGCTGGGTCAGGCTCCTATTTCTATAATTACAAAGGTTTCAATAGTCTTGTCTTGATGGCTATCGCAAATGCCAATTATGAGTTCATCTACATCAATTTCGGAGTTAACGGCCGTAATTCCGATGGAGGCGTTTTGCAACAAACAGATTTTTTTGAAAAGTTGTGTTCAAAAGAGCTGAACATTCCAGAGGAGACTCAAGATAACCAGCTGCCTTACGTCTTTATTGGTGACGAAGCCTTCGCATTGAGAGAGGACTTCCTCAAGCCTTATAACCAGCGGACTCTGACCCACGACAGGCGTATATTTAATTACAGACTTTCAAGAGCTCGCAGAGTGGTAGAAAATGCATTTGGTATTTTAGTTGCTCGCTTTCGCATCTTCAGAACGGCAATTAATTTGAAATTGGAGAACATAGAAGCTGTGGTTATGGCTTGCTGTGTTCTACACAACTTTTTGTGTAGAAAATCTGCGTCTTCCTACGCTCCACCAGAGTGTTTTGACAGTGAGGACTTTCAATCTGGCACCACAACACCAGGGCTTGAAACAAATGAGGAAGCCATGCCCTCTCTGAACATCTCTGCTAACAGAAATATATCGGACAAAGCGAAGATAAGCAGAGAGAAGTTTACCACATACTTCAATGGCGCTGGCAGGGTCTATTGGCAGGAGAACTTCATTTAAAGAGCATGATTTTTTAGACATTAATGTTGCATGTGTGTAGCGGAAGAGATAATACATGATTTTGTTTCCTTGCTTTGACCTGATCATGTACATGTGTATTTTCTTTTTGTTTATTTCAATTTTTTTTAATCACTGTCAATGTGTAGGATTGAAACACATGTAGGCCTAGTCACATCAGCAGGGGCATACGGGTGAACAAATTATATATAGAAAAGTTAAAAAGATAATAAATAGATAAATAAGCTAATTACTTGTTTCATTAAATAAAAGGGCTGTATATTTTTATGAAGTAAACTATTTAGACTCTCTTTTTAGATGCATAAAGTTTTGTTGATTACAATGATTAATCTTTAAATGTGTTTCATGAATGTTAACTAGGTTTTGAAACTATTTAACGTTTTAACATGCCAAAATATAAAAGTAAAGACTGTTAATCATTTGAAAAACAACAAAAAAGAAAGAATAAGTATCTTTAAGTATGTAGGTCTATTTACCTGCAAATCTCTGTTTTGCTCTGGGTCTGGGGACAAGTTGGACACTGCTGGTCTGCATTCCTCTTGGTCTGTCAGGAACTCAAGCTCTTTATAATACCACAGTCGCAGTGAATACACGTTATCAAGGCCAGCACCTGAACGCATGGAATCCTTAACTTGTTTGTTCTCTTTACGAAAGACAGTGCGCACATTCTTTATTTTTTTTATAATGACATCTTTTTGAGCATCAGGGTTTTGCTCTCTCACCTTTGACAGTAACCTCTGATAAGACTTTTCACGTTTTTGTTTGTCATGATAACTATCTGATTTAACTTTCCATAAACACTCCTCTTCTTTGTATATTCTAATAAACTCCAAGAGAAATTCTTTGTTCCAAGATGCCATGGTCGTTTTCAATTATGAAAAAAGAAGAATTGTATCGTTTCAACGTGTACAAAAGTAATGTCCTCACAACTCAGGATTATCATTTAACAATGAAAGGGCTACAGTTTAGATCTTGGTTATATCATAGTACAAACACAACTCTAGACAGTCGGCGAACGGCTAATAAGTTCACTAGGTTAGTAGGCGTCAGAAAGTCTAGCCGAATCGTCCCCTTTGATGTTTTTATACGTGCGTGGGTGTCGTCCAAGACACTTTTGGATCGCGCAAAATTACATCGGCTTATTTCAAGACGGGCTGCACAAGAAAAATCAACAGGACGAGACAAAAGAAACACTATTTTAATCAATGAGTAAAAATGTTCACCTTTTTTAATTGTCTCTCATCAAATAAAATCGTGTTTGGCTTTTTAAATAATTAATGGGTCTAGGTAACGCGTTTTGTAAAGTGATGTAAAGCTATATCATATAATTATACTGATAATCATTCTATCCAGAAAATGTGTTTATTTCCTCCCACGCTATGGTTCATAGAGCGGGTCAGTCCGTCAGAACTAAGCCCCTCCCCTCCTACTGGACAATACAAGCTTTGCAGTCTCCACTACGATATCGGATGACATAATAGTGCCTTGAGACATGCGTTTTTTCTGTTAGCTCTTGGCTCCGTAAGTCTAGGATGGAACTAAGATAATTTTGATTGGACGCCAGTGCATAGTGCATATTTCCTTACCTTATGTGCTGTCCACGAATTAGCTATCGGTCTGGGCCTTGTGTGTGTGGGGGGGGTCGGGGGGTGTTTGGGGGGTGGGGGCGGGTTGTGTGTGGGGGTGGGGGGGGGGGGGGGGGATAGTCCTGGGGTACAACATCAGCTTCCAACGTAGGAGGCAGTGGCTCAAACCCAGCTCTAGCGATTTCGCCCCCTACTGGTTGGGTCATTGCCAGTTTAATGCGACCGTCTGTGATAGTAGACATGATATCCCCGCCCTGCACATAAACTTGTCAGACCAAAGGTCGTGAGGTCCATCCACAATATAGCCTATATATTGCTCGCGTTGGACGGTAAGCATCATCAACACTTACCCGTTATGTCCAGGCTTGTAATAAAACCTGTGGCAGCGGGTGGGCCCATGTCCCTGTAGCTCTGGCCTGGCTATTACTTCCCAGCAGGCCATGGCGGGCCGCGCTCCCTGGTGCTAATACAGCAGGTGATTGACGAGATAGCATCAGCTGGTACTTACTTACCTGTCCATCAAGCCGGCACTGTTTACTTACCTGTTCCCAGGCTGGCTTTCCCCTTCTTATACCCCCACCCCCTGTTTCTCTCTCTAGGTCTTTTTCTGTCCGTCCGTCAGCCTGTCTTTCTCTCTCTCTCTCTCTCTCTCTCTCTCCTTTCCCACAGAACCATGGCAATGCAACACTACTCCAAGCTTGGGTAGTTTAGGAATCACTTATTCATTTTGCACTTGTCTCTCCGAACGAGTCTTAGGGACGACAATGTGGATTTTATCTCTTTAGAGTACACGTCTTCAGATGCCATAGATGAACACGCTAAGTTTTCACGCTTTGGGATTTTCGTATACAATTGTAGTTTTACCCTCTTCTAGTAACTTACTAGTATAAGTAGACACCTGCCTTATAATGTAATTTATTGATGAAACAGGGTATCGATCAACGCCAATATCTCATGGGGACGCAGTAGCTCTGGGACAGAACATCGGCTTTCGTCGCAAGAGGTCCGTGGTTCGAGCCCCGCTCTGGCGACTATGTTACTAAACGGGTGGGTCTGTATCAGTTTAATGTGACCTGTTGAGACAGAGTCATGGTATCCCCGCACTGTCTCTGTGTGGCAGCACATAAACTTGTAAGACTTTATCTTGAGGCCCATCCACAATTAACCAATATAGTGCTGACGTTGAACGCTAAGCAACAACATTTACTTTTTTTTCTCGATTTCAATTGCGTGTATCAGTAGAAGCTTGCTTTAGACATGCGTTAGTGGTGTATAGATGGAATATGACACCGGTCACCATTAATAGCTCATATAGCACGAATCACATGACCAGAGTTCCGATCCGTTATGACGGCGCCGGCCAGGGTACATGGATCGGGTATCCCCGGAGCAGCCTTATCTGTGCAGCAGCGTCTCTGCGTATTAGTTGATTAAGTAGATATGGACTGCCCGCGGCGCCTGGTACATGTACCTGGTGTCTGGCAGGAAGAGCGTCTCAGACTGATGGAAAGGTGTGAGTGTGTGTGTGTGTGTGTGGGGGGGGGGGGGGGGGGGGGGGGGGTGGATATAGGTCATGAAACCTGATTTGTGAGTATATGATGTACATTCACGTACCATGTTCGAGGTACATATTCCAGCTTTCCTCGTCCTGTCTCGTGAGTGGCAGAACACATAAAACTGTCGGACGTCCGTCTTGGATCCCATCCACAATATATCGCAGTTCTATAATTTTATAGCGCTGTGGTTGTACATTATAAGAAACCAACTGAAACCACCTCCAGGACTTGGACCGGATAGGATGTCAGTTACCCCGGTCGGTTAGTTCTCTGGAGTGGCAAGCAGGAGGTTCGGGTTCGAGTCTTGGCTGGTTTCCCCTCGTCCCTGTAAACTCTTCTTTGAGTGATCTACTATCTCTCGCTCTTTCCAGTACTCTCTCCACCTCCCTCTCTCCGGTGCATAAAACGCTAAATCAAGCTCAGCTCTGGAAACAAACTTTCCGTGTTGTTTCTTGCTTCATGCAATTACGCCAGTTTAAATATCAGACCTAATCATTTAATACCTACCCCGACCTTTCCCACATTTCTGAAATCAAACACAATTGGTCGTAATTATATCAGAGACTAGGTTTAGTTTCACACTCTCTGATTATATACACCATTGAGGTGTCAGTACACTTCCTGCTTCCTTAATAAAAAAAACAAAAAACAAAACACGAAGCAAAAGAAACAAAAATGACATTTTCCACTTTACATTCCGCCTTACCGAGGAAGAAATATACATAGGCGAGGTAGATGGTAAAATAAAATGCAATTCCACCCCATGAGTTGAAGCACCTTTTTGTTTTTCCTCATAAACCGAGCTTACAGCACGAGGGCCGTGAGTGAGTTTAAGATAACCGATACAAAGTGCTGCGTCTTTCGTGCTCACACATCCGTGCGAGCAGCCTTCCAAACCACGAGCTGATATTCCACAGGTAAATCTACCCTGGCTGTTCTCTGTTCACTCTACAGGTGATGAAGGCAGTAAAACCGCCACAACTCCCCCTCTCTTTATCTTTATTGTTCTTCCCCCAATACATGTCTCAGGTAGATAGCAAGCGCTCATTATTCTCGACTCGGGGATCTCGCGCGCGTGCCTCGCGTTTTATTTAACGGTTTTCTTGCTTTTTATTACTGTTATTTTTCTTCACGGTTTTATATTAATATTATATGTATTTTAGGCGATTTTATAACGCAAATAAATAGAAAACCACACGCCAGACTAACAGGCAGAAATGAACAGCTGAAGTTTATGGCTTCCTCTTACTGTCTTAGGCATGGGTTATTCTTTTGCATACACGTGCAAAAGCAAAAACAAGTCATCTGTTTAACGTCATTTTATCGCCAGTGTTTCTGAGGGGGGAAAGCCACAATGTACATAAAACACGGACACCAAATAGAGCGAACTGAGTTTAATCCAAAGTTTTATTTTGCAATTAAACTAGGGCAATTGGGATGTTTTGTCTGTTTTTGGTTGTTGTTGTTGTGTGTTTTGTTTTGTGATAATGCCTGTATGGACCTTCCTCTGTTCAGGGACTGGTGGTTAAACTCAAACAAGAGGGCCATTCAACTACAAACCAACACTGCCAAACTATGTTTCGCCTTCCTCTTCCTTTAACTGTGAACCAACTATGCTTGCCCGTCCTGTTCCAACGTACCGATCTCCCTGTACACGTGTATCCCGTCCCTGGTTTATGTCAAGGTCATGTCGTGCAAATCATATCCATTGACCAAACATGCCACCCACAGACAATCCAATTTCCAGACTCTCCAGTTGGTTGGTCCCGCTGAACTGCCCTAAAAAACTCGAAAAGGTGCTAGCAGCCTCGCGCTCAAATAGTCACTCGACACAGCCTCGGCGGAGAGGGGGGTGGGCGGCTCAAGTGGTAGAGCGTTGGTCTCCAGATCAGGAGGTCAGCTGTTCAAATTTTACGATCGTTCGAAATTTAATTTGTCCTATTTTGCCCCTGTATTTGGTTGGGGCTGTGTGAGGATAATGTGAACGACTGAGACAAGAGTCCAGTTCTCAACGCCCTGTCTCGTGTGTGGCAGCACATACATTTGTTAGACGTCGGTCTTGGGCCCATCCATTTTATAGCCTATATAGTGCTGACTCTATGCACTATAAGTATTATTAAAGCGGTTGAGCAATCGTCATGAATAGATTTTCACTAAACTTTAAAAGAGGAAGCAACCACCTTAATTATTCCGAGCCCCATACGCAAAATCTTCCCAGTTTAATGTGACCAGCTGCGGCAGAAGTCATGGTATACCCCGCCGTTTCGCGTGTGGCAGCACATAAAATTGTCAGACTTCAGTTTAGGGGTCCGTCCGGAATATAGTCTATATAATGCTGATGTTGAACGTTAGACCAACTCAACTCGACACAGCCTCGGCAGCGCACACTGTCTAGATCAACACTAGTACCAAGAGACTCATGATGTGTCCCTGACGTTTTTCTGTGTGTAATTTTCCTCCTCATTTTAATATTTTTTTTTGTTGTTGTTTCCTTTTGTTATTTAAATCCAGCAAAACAGCTTTTTGGCATTTGCGCTTCACGTCAAACTCGATGTTCGCCTGTGTGTTATTACTAGTGCTGACCTTTTCATGGGACTGTGGGGTCTTGCGAACTACCTCTCTGTCTCTGTCTGTATGTCTGTCTGTTTCTCTCTCTCTCTCTCTCTCTCTCTCTCTCTCTCTCTGTTCGCTCTGCTTCTCCTCCTCCTTCTTCTTCTTCTTCTTCTTCTTCTTCTTCTTCTTCTTCTTCTTCTTCTTCTTCTTCTTCTTCTTCTTCTTCTTCTTCTTCTTCTTTTTCTTCTTCTTCTTCTTCTTCTTCTTCTTGTTCTTGATTTTTTTTGTTGTGAGTTCTGGTTTTTCTCTCTGTCTCTTTCTCTGTCTCTCTTTCTCCTCTGTCTGTCTGTCTGTCTTTCTTTCTCTCCTTCGCTCTGTCTCTCTCTCTCTCTCTCTCTCTCTCTCTCTCTCTCTCTCTCTCTCTCTCTCTCTCTCTCTCTCTCTATGTGTGTTTCTCTGTGTTCCACTATCCCCTCCGTCTCTTTGTTTTTGTTATTATTCGTTTTCCCAAGCGACAAAACTGGCCCAGACTGTGAACTATTATTAAGTTGTCGGCGCTCTGTAGTTTTCGGATTCTTCCACATGAGTATATGTACATGACTGTATTCTTTGCTTGTTCTCGGTGTGAAATAATTGACTATTGGTTGTAAGTTGTTGTTTTTTTTTTGTTGGTGTGTTTTTGATCATTCCACTTCATGCTCAGCTGTGTTGAGCCAATGTTTAACGGTATGGTTTGTATATTGCCAATTTTTTTTTTTACTTAATAAATTATGAATGTACTTTGTAATTTCAATGTTTCTAAGATGAAGATTGGGGTGGAGAGTAGGGACTGTGTGTTATTACTAGTGCTGACCTTTTCATGGGACTGTGGGGTCTTGCGAACTACCTCTCTGTCTCTGTCTGTATGTCTGTCTGTATCTCTCTCTCTCTCTTCTCTCTTCTTCTTCTTCTTCTTCTTCTTCTTCTTCTTCTTCTTCTTCTTCTTCTTCTTCTTCTTCTTCTTCTTCTTCTTCTTCTTCTTCTTCTCCTTCTTCTTGTTCGTCTCTTTTCTTTCTCGCCTTAGCTCTGTCTCTCTCTCTCTCTCTCTCTCTCTCTCTCTCTCTCTCTCTCTCTCTCTCTCTCTCTCTCTCTCTCTCTATGTGTTTCTCTGTGTTCCACTATCCCCTCCGTCTCTTTGTTTTTGTTATTATTTGTTTTCCCAAGCGACAAAACTGGCCCAGACTGTGAACTATTATTAAGTTGTCGGCGCTCTGTAGTTTTCGGATTCTTCCACATGAGTATATGTACATGACTGTATTCTTTGCTTGTTCTCGGTGTGAAATAATTGACTATGGGTTGTAAGTTTTTTTTTTTTTTTTTTTTTTTTGTCATTTCATTTTCTGTTTAGCTGTGTTGTACCAGCGTGTAACAGTATGGTTTGTATTGTCATATTTTACTAAATAATTATGAATGGTTTTAGTAATTTCAATGTTTCTACGAGGAAGATATGATTTTTTTGGGAGGGGGGGGGGGCAGAGAGAGAAAGAGGGACACACACACACAAACCGATTAAAAGAGCAATCAGACAACCGACATATCTATCGAATTCGAACTGACGACCTTAGGATTCAGGCTCTGCGTTGCAACAACTCTGTCATTGACCAGTAAAGTATCACCACCAACAGGCTATTATTTCATCTTTCATTTCAGCTACGTTCACTTACAGCTTAGATCTTAACTGTTACTCGTCCAAAAGTAAACCAAAACTATAAACTATAATACTGATCAAATTCAGCCTGCAGTATTCAAGAACAAGTCAAATTGACATAAACCCCTGTAAGTAGACTGAACTGGCGCACTGGTGCGTTCAACAGTGTTCCAATACTTTGCAAACCCAACGAAATGGGCTTTTCCCCTAAGACTTTTTTTCCAAGCTTACATAAAATTGTCAGACGCCCGTCTTGTGGCCCGTCCACGAGATAGCCTATACGTTGCTGATGTTGGACGTTAAAACCCAACCAACCAAACATGGAGTATAAACAAGTCAACTGTTTCCAAATTGTCGATGAAGATTGTCCCAAGCTTCTTAAGAAGAAACGGGAATACATGTTTATTTATTTTTAATTTCCTCCCCACCGTCTTTCATATACCACACTAGGGTTACCTTTTATGCTAGTCTGGGTATATTATTGCACACTACAAAGTAAAATATTGCAAATTGAGCAGCGAGTCCACTCACATACGAAAAAAACCCAACAACAAACAAACAGTGCATCTCTACTTCTATTCGTGATGCACAAGATCCATCAAATTTCCAATATATTATTCACCGTTCAAGCCTGTATTCTGTACGAAGCTTAAGACTATGTAGATTCATTTCTCACTTCTCAAGATACACTGTCTTGTATGTTAAAAAGTTTTTTTTGTTTTGTTTAAATTATCTCAAAATACTGCCTGTAATTTTTTTAACAATGTGTATAAAATGTTGCTACATTGCAACGTTTATAAAAAATGATATGGATTAAAAGAAAAAAACAATCTTCAGTGATCAATGTTGTATTCTTTTATTGATAAACCATGATAATTCTGGCAATTTTGGAAGCATATCGTTCCTTTATCTTTAATTATATTTTTCTCATCTGTAGTTGGTTACACAGACAAAAATAACAGTATTGGCTGTTATGGCATGTCTTTTTCAGAATATCCTAATTTCGCCAACCACTCAGCAATGGCACTCACCAATCTTTGTCCGATTGTCAACCTGAATTATATCTCTGTGTGATTTGAGGGGCATCGATTATATGATTGAACAATAGAAGCAATTTACAGGCTCTAGTTTCGCATTTGGGTTAAATTGATAAAATATTATCGAAGGCATAGCATGTTCGATTGGATGTTTTTAGTTATTTTAGGATCATGCCAACCTTTCAATTGGCTGAAAGCTTTATAAAAACAATGTTTTATTGAGCACTGCAATTAATTTCTTCGGTATGCAAATCTTTTCTGATGCGTCAAGCGAAGTCGATAATTTTATGACTCACGTCATATCAGAGAAGCATCATCGTGAAAGATAAAGAAATATGCTTGTATCGGCTTTCCAGTACCTTCATGATCATTGTACCGCAAAAACCGGTAACTTCCAAGATAAATGAAAACACAGATCTGTTAGGCGTGGCAGGACGTCGTTAAGATAGTGTCGTCATTTATTAATAACATTTTCAACACCGTATTGCCATACAATCGATCCTGTAATAAAACGCATTTGGTGTTTTTTCATACAGAGCGTCAAGACTTCTTATGCCATAAACACCCATTGCTTTTATTTATTTATTAGTTGTTTTTGTTTTGTTTGTTTTTGCTTTGGTTTGAAAAGGTTAGGTCTAATCCTTACGTAGCTCCATGGAATTGATTGTGTTTTAAATCTTCTTTTTGATCTGCATGGCATATAGTACTTTTAATTTACGTTCTCTGCAACAGTTTTTTTTTTTTACGGCTACGAAAATACATAAGCTATTTTGTTTACACCAATTCATCATTCCTCTAGAGTTGCACACCGTTAGGCAAACTTCTTATGGGAAACCCTTACCTTTTGGAGTAACTGTACTGTATTTATACGATGTTTATTTATATTGTCTGCAACAGTTGTTTTTTTACTGCTCCAAAAATACATACATTTTGTTAAAACCCAATTTATCAATCTTGTAGAGTTGCACACCATTCGGTGAGCTCTACAGGGAATACCCTTACCTGGGTGAGTCTGTGCTTGCGTCACTCACTCGTCTGCAGCTAGAGCTAGGCTAGACCTGGATCGATCTGAGCTGGGGCGGGCGGCCCAGGGCCTATAACCAGCTCCTCTTCTTATCAATTTATCGTCTGCTCTGCTTGGGTAATTAATTTGGGGGCTGGAGCAGGTGGATCTATATCTAAAAGGTTCAAGGTAGTTGTGGTTTTTTCCTCCCTACGGTTTTGTAGATTCTAACTAGTACATCAGTATACAATGTAATTGTTCACGATGGTCTGCAGTGTTTTCCTAGGTCCTTGCTATGGCTTTCTTTCTCTCTACCTTTATTCTTTTGCCTATGTCTATCTTTATGTCTGTCTGCCTGTCTATCCTACATGTCTTATTATTAATACGGTTTACTTCATTTTTTTCAAGCACTATTCCTTGTGTGCACACTATTTTGTTGGAGTAAAAAAATTGAACAGCTTAAACTAAGTTAAAACTATGATATTTATTTTGAAATGAAAGGCACGGAGATCAATACAAATTTATGCTAGCACAAGAGCGCACCAACCCGCACATTCTAGTTTTGTTCTACTCCACAGTTTTTTTTTCTTCCTTTGGGAAAGTAACTCGAGACGCACTATCTAGCACGAGTAGCACTGTGCACCGTGCGCATGCGGTGCTGAAAAGCTAAAACTCACAGCGGTATCGGTTGCCAAGTCGCCATGTTGTATTTTGCTTTCCTGGGGTGAGAATGAGGGTGATAAGAGGGCCATGTGATAAATACGATAATAATAATAATTACCGTGGCACGGCGGAAAGTGAGCAGGGAAAGGGGCTTGGAGGGGGGGGGGTAGACAGAGAGAATCAGAACCACAGATATACATTAAAGAGGTGTTTATATCACAAGAAGAATCGTAAACTCCCCAACTGAAGAAAAAAAAAATCAATATTCGATATAGATTGCTAAACTTGGACTTCTGACCATTTTTATCCTTCGGTCACATAATCCACCGAATGGAAAGATGGAAGTCACATAAAATAATCCAAGTTCAGGATCAGTAATACTATATCTCGCATTGAGCAATCTGCTGTTTGCTTAGCTTCACAAGTTTTAACAATTCTACCGTACCTCTTCTTCTTCTGTGACATTAGGCCTGGCTGGACCACGTGTAAGATCACCCTAACCTGATTTCACGAAAGCTCTGTGGTTTAAATTTGTATTTGTTGTTTTCAAACATGGGGTGTATTCTATTGGAAGATTTTAATGGAGAGTCATTCTACTAATATAAAACATTCTTTGGTGCTAGCCAGTTCAGAAAGCGCTAACATATTATGCGCTAGAGACGATTCATAATAATTGTGTAGAGGCTCGAAAAAATTTTTTGGTCAGTTTCATTCGCAAATTTTTTTTTTTCGCGCGTGGGCCCTTCTTTTGACTCCACCATTCTTTCTAGGATTTTGTCCTTTCTCTCTTTTTTTTATTTTTTTTATCTGCAGCAGATGGGGCTGCATAGGGTCAGCCACAGATTGTGCTCATGCAGTGCGCACTTGTCGTCTGCAGCACACAACTCTATTGGTGCTGGTTGGTGCAGGATAGTGCGCCCCCGCGGGAACAATTTTGTGTTCTGCTTGGAGCGCACGGGTCATATTTTGTTAGGATTCTTGCCAGCCGTTTTGCAAGTGTTCAAGGAGGGAAAACTCTCTCTCTCTCTCTCTCTCTCTCTCTCTCTCCCCACCACTTCCTA
>RQTK01001964.1:13965-24593 GCA_003991915.1 Elysia chlorotica
TCTCTCTCTCTCTCTCTCTCTCTCTCTCTCTCTCTCTGTAAATGTCTGCTCCTTCCCCAGTGTCTCTCTCTCTCTCTCTCTCTCTCTCTCTCTCTCTCTCTCTCTCTCTCTCTATCCCCCACCCCTTATATCTCCCATTGCTAACTCACCAGTCCGTACACATCTTAGAGTATGTAGTCAGAGCGTCCATTCTGGAAGATTCTGTGGTCGCCGTGGCCGCGATGGAATGACTGGAACTGTGGGCCCATGGAAAGAAAAGAAAGCCCGAAACAACTCCTGGACAAATTAGAACCAATACTCATGAAATAAAGAAAGCATTAAATATTTTCTAACTGAATGTAAGAGCCACTTATTTCTACTCGCTTTTTGTTTTGTTTTTTGTTTGTTGTTGTTGTTTTACTGTTTTGTTTGTTTTAGTTTGTTTTATTATTCCGTAGTATTCTTGTTAACGTGTTAGGTGAATATACTCATAGCTCATGATTGTAACAACACTGGACCGAGTAGCAACCCGCTGTCTCCTTTTTTTTCCTTTGACGTTTGTCTTTAATGAAAGCAAGTTGCAAACCGTCCAGTTCGCACTACAAATAAACGTTATAAATCTATAAATAAAGAGATAATGGTTTGCACAGCATCGCCATATTTTCGCACTAACAAGCACTCTATAGAGGCAACGTTATTATTCTG
This sequence comes from Elysia chlorotica, assembly GCA_003991915.1. Classification (NCBI taxonomy): domain Eukaryota; kingdom Metazoa; phylum Mollusca; class Gastropoda; family Plakobranchidae; genus Elysia; species Elysia chlorotica. The sequence goes on from RQTK01001964.1 coordinate 14,650, forward strand.
GAAGACGTCAAAACCAAGGCGCGAAAGATATATTTAGAACACTGTTCTCTGATCTCCAAGAAATCACCATTTAACTCAAAGAAAGGCTAAATCATATGAGAAAGGGCGCATGCTTTTATGTTTAGTCGGGTGCAAAATTGGACTTAATTCATTGGAAGAACTGGTTCAGGGTAAGATCTGATCGGTGTGATTACGACTACAGCAGCGCCCACACCTCATTAGGTTCGTGCACCTGGCGCTGATCTATAGGTGTGATAAATATTAGTGGCGCTCGCTCATACAGTACGCGGTTGTCATCTGCAGCAACAACATTGACAAGAAATAAAGACCAGCAACAATAACGGTTTGTAAATAAACCAAACTCGCCATACGAAATTAGATCTAGACAATTGATTGGATTTTATATCTAGAACGTGAACATTTTCATTTCTTTCCTGTTGCACTTGCACATTTCTTTCCTGTTGCGCTTGCACTAAAGAACAACGTTTGTGAACGACCCTTCCCTTAGCCTCATGTTTTCTGCACCGGAGAGTCGTAAATATAACCGTTGACCCCAAGGTTAGTGCGCCATTCTACGCGGCCTAGTATGATAGTACATTGTATGTCTCGCCACTATCAGGGCCCTTTGCGCACTATCTCATTCACCTTCCTTGGGAGGCCACGGGCTCTTTGTTTGTGTGCGCCTGCTGCAGCTCTGTTTAATTGTTTGTGCCAGATATATGGTGAGTGAGTCACTCTCTGGCCATGCCAAGTGTGTCATAGGTCCACGGAATGGAACGCCTGGAACCTGAGGTATTCGCACCATCAATTCTACACCCCTGACCCTTTAGCATCTTATGACCCCTCCACATGCACACACACATACACCTTCCTTGCAGGTTCATATTTCTTGCGTTTTTCCTTCCTGAATGTTGCTCTTTCACCCCGCCGAACGATCTTGTTCACTATCATTTTCATTGTTTCGGTATCTGTTTCTCTATTCGATGAGTAGATCGGCATTGTCTATCTTCCTCCCTTCCTCCTTCTTCCCCTATTCTTTCCACCTAGAAAGCGCGGCAACTTTTAGTTTGTTTATGCACGAGATGGCACCACTAATGACCAGGCACCTTGGGTTTCGCTGCGACTCGGAGTACTCACTCGGTTTCATGTACGTTGGTAGACTAAGCTTAGTGAGTGCAGTGAGAGAGTTAGCTGGTCAATGTATTGATGATTTCCTCTGGTTCATTTCTTAGATTTTCAAGGAACGAGGAACTTGTATTTCTGCTCTTAAGAAGTTAAAAAGAAAAAAAAAAGAAGTAGATGCGAGGGGGAATTGGGGAGAATTTGTGTCAGTTATGCCTTGTGGTGATGTATGTAAAAATTAATGTGCTCTGGAAAAGAAAAACAACCACGAGAATAGGCATGGCCACCATTGTTATTAAGGCGTTGCTGATTTTTGTTTGAATGGATCTAACCTCAAACAGATCGAATTGTTTATGACGTCGATTCATGTAAAAAAAAAAAGGCTAGGAACGAGTTAGTGTATTTAACCAAACCTGTTCCAATTCCACGCCCCGCATTGAAGAGACAGGCACGGATGGCTACATTAGAGACCTCGCGATAACGGGGCGAATGACGATGACGATAGGCAAGGGAATCTGTATCGGCCTCCAAGCACACCTCTGCCCTAGACTAACGAAACCTATGAGCGATCGGGAAAACCCATGACTGAATGGCGTGATTAGGGCATCCATAACCGTCGTGTGGGTCGCAAGGCGTGTTGTGTGTGGATGTAGACAGAGGGCGATGGTCAGTTCCTGTAGACAGAGGGCGATGGTCAGTTCCAGAGGAGCTGCATGCAGCTGTTCCTTGTTAGCGCTCCTCGCACATTCCCGGCGTCTGCCCCCTGTGAGAAACGACATGTCAACAGCGCCCATAAACAGCTCCGCGCCCGTTTACATCTACATTCGTAAGTGCAACCTTGCGGTAACTTACACTACGTCGTAAGTCTTCTTACTCGCATGACTTAAGACGAGTTGTAAGCTTACCACAACGTTGTACTTACCCTAGTTGGATTAGATGAGGTAAATTTGAAGCGCGTTTCAATGTCCCTGTGGAGCCAAAATGAACGCTTCGCTACTCTCTGTGCAAGTGAAGGCCATCTTTGGACGAGGGTAATGTTGCAAATAGTGCCGTGCTGTGCAGTGAAGTGCTATGAAATTAATGCGCGCGTGAGAAGCGTCTTTTCAGTCAGTGCCAATCTAATGACCCACTTTGGAGATAGTTAAATTTATTGCAAAACGGTGATTCTTGAAATTAGCAAAATTCAAACTAAAATAGACTGTGCAGTTTGGGTCTAAAGAGGAGGTGATTATGATTTTAAAAAAAGCAGTTGGGCCGAAAATCTTTTCTGCAGACTGTCTTTTCTTCTTAACACCATTTCAGTAGCACACCGAACACTCGATGGCGAATAAATTATAATGATAACATGCTTGGGAGTGGGTGGGTGTCTGGAGGCACGGAACACATAGCTAGCTGCAGCGGATCTCAATCTTTTACTTCCGGTCCTGACCAGAAATCAATAGAGGGTGCCCAACTTTTGGGCGCCAATAACGGGCGACCCCTGGACGTGTACGTGTCGGGGTCTATCTCCAGACCCATCGATTTTCTCTGGGCTGGCTACACGCATTGCGTCAGTCTAGGGCAACACTGAAGAGGTGGCCGCCACAGGGTTAAAGCTCGCTTCTGGAGGTCAAAGGATGGATGCTACTGGTGCAAGGAGGGAGGGCGTGTGTGGGTCGGTCCGGGAATATTTAACCCAAAAATATGTTAAAACATTCGACAGAAGAGACACGGCCGTATTAATGTATGTCGGCATGTAATTAAAAAAAAAAAACAACCACCAACCAACAACCACTAATAACACACACGATCACAAACACACACAAACCTTTTAGCTCTTGGCAAGGGTGTCAATTTTATGAAAATTTACGGAACTTCAGTTTTTTTTTTTTAAGTTGGTAGGCCAGGGTTCAGTAAAAATTAGTCAAGGAGCTGTGTTTATGATTCAATTTGCACGACTGCTTTACGCAAAGATGTTCAATAAAAAGAACATGATATCGTTGGCATCACTGTCTGATTATCTGCCCGTTGCGCAACCGGCTCTCACCACGCCACGCAGTGAGTCAATCGTGTGCTTTATGGTGCGCACTAATTGAAACAATTAATAGCCGGTTCTCTCCATTGCTTTTTGCAACCGTAGTCTGCTGTAGACTGCAATGACCATGGGGGGCTTTGAAGTTGGAACAGAGAGATACCGCACCGAGATGACTCACTGTGATATCTTTGTGCCAGTCTCCACACGCGCAGTATCTGATGGGGCCGCGCGTGAGTAGAAAACGCATTTACTGGACCGTATCTTCGGGTCTATACGAGTCTTTGATCCAGATATTTTTCCCTGCCCCTTCCCTGTCTGCTGGTCCTCCCCCCCCCTCCCCCCACCGCGTTATTTTACTATCTTTTCTCTCTCATCTTCTCTCAACCCCTACCTCTGCAACCTCTCTCTACTCTCTCTCTCTCTCTCTCTAACTTTGCGCAGTGGAAATCATTCCAAGAAACCACCAGAGCCGCAGAACACTTAGGTTCTTGTTGTTCATACCATTCTTTACTTTAAACCATTGTGTTCGAAACTAATTAGTAGCACTTCGTGAAAAACTAAATCAATGCTGTACTGAATTTTTTTCTAACTCGTGTATTTTCACCCCCTTGTTGTTACTTTTTTTATTACACCAACCCCGCCGCTATTTCATGCCTTACGAAAAATATTTCCAATCATCATTATCGCCATTCTCACCACCATCGTCACCTATGACATACCTAACCCAGCTATTTGAAACACCATCTCCCACTCAGTTGCCTATGAACCTGACCATCACGCTACTGAACCGGCTCCCAACGGGTTAACGGAACGCTTCCTTTCGGCCAACTCCTACCCAGTGTCCAGCCACTAATCTTGTTTAACCCATGACCGCCTACATTAGCCGGCGACGATGTTCCAAGATGGCGTAACCGTGACGTCACGGCCGTAACGTTACCTTCTGTACAAAGCTTACTCTCCACCCCAACTATGCAAAGTAATGCTATTTTATTCGCCCTGGACCCCGAGATAATACTCGAATCAAAGGACCCGTGATTGTTTATTTGTCCAGCTCTCCAGGATCCATTCAGGCGCAGGGAAAAGATGAATGGCCCTCTAACCTGTGCTGTCTGTAACAAAAACAAGCCTTCCGTTGATCTTCATTCACTAGATTCCATTCGGATTATTCTGTAGCAGTCACTGTCTATAAAGGTACATATGTTATACAATCATGTACCAAACCCTGCTGCCTGTTGGGTCTTTTTTCCTTAGTTTGTTAGATAGCTGGGCGTCTGTTCTCTATTTCCACGTTGATCAACAGTCCGAAAGTCGTACATTCTTTAACATAATAGAAATGCTTCTGCAACGATAAACCCTCGTAAGGAACAACTTACGTTCTTATTATAGGAACAACTTACGTTGTTATTATTTTGGAAAATGTCTTTGCCGCGGTGTCTTAAAATCCCCTTTGTTATTTGGAAAGGGTTGTTCAAATTTGGTCTATGTTGAGTATTATAACTCTCTTTAAAACACCACCACCACCACAACAACAACAACAATTCAACATACAAATGACAAATGTTAAAATGAAAGAACTGATCATTCATAACGGACAGAAAAATATTGAAGTTGACAAATCGCAGCTTAGTAGAAGTTGGTCATTAAAATATTTATTATAAGGATTGTACAATACTAATGGTCGCAAGTACAATGTGGTGGTACCTCTGAACTGTCGTAAGCTTACCTCATCTTTGTACTTGCGACCTTATATCCATACCTTTACTGAATTCGACTTTCATGTAACAGACTGACACTCGTGTGTGGTAGCACGTAAAATTCAGACGTAAATCTTTAGGCCCGTCCACAATATAGCGATTATATAGTGCTGACATTGGGCGTAAAACAACAAAACAAATATTGGACTCTGAATTCCTCTTCGTCGGTTCCAATAGGACTTGTATGTTTGAGGACAGGAGAGAGTCGGCGGAGAGGGGGTCTGGTTGAGACTAACCGGGCATCCTTTCCAATCATAGTAAGAGTTTCGATAGGTCTCCGTTGGAACTGTTTTCCCTGGAGAACGCCATGTAGAACTCACCCTCTGGCTGCCGGCGGTTCCAAATTTAGAAACAAGCGCTATGAGACGGAGAAATCGAAACAACCCTTCACCGCTTTTCGTTAGCTGAATGTTTGTCTGTCTGTATGTCTGTCAGTCTCTCCCTCCCTCATCTGCCTTTCCCCTCTCTCCCTTTCCTTCTCTCTGTCTCTGTCTGTCTCTCTGTCTCTCTGTCTCTCTCTCTCTCTCTCTCTCTCTCTCTCTCTCTCTCTCAATCCCCCCAGTGGCGTTTTATTTCCCTCCCCAGACCCCACAGTCTGATTCAGAGGAAAACTTAAGTGGCAGACATTGATGTAGAGCGTCTCTGTTCTTTACCAGCCCAGTCTTTTATGTAAACGTTTCTATTTTCATCTTTTAAGCTTTTGCTGGCGCGTTTTATTTGTGCGGAAGATAATTTATGGACCAACCAGAGTTTCGATTTTTTGTCACTGCTCGCATTTTACAATCTTATTTTCATTTTTGTTGTTTTTGTTGATGTTGTTATTATTGTTCTTGGTGTTGTTTTGTGTTTTTAGTTTTTAGATATCTTTATTTGGTTACGGATCCGGTATTTTTTAATTTTTGTTTTGTTGCTTTTTTCGGTGCCGTCCTTTGCCATTTCACAAATATCGCAGACATTTCGTGCAATTCAGCGCAAGCACGATCAACATTTTGAATTCCCGATTCTCGGATCGAACGATTGGTGAAGGAGGGGTGCGGTGGGTAAAGAAGGAAGGAATATTAAATTTAGTTATGTTTAAAGGTTACCCAAACTTTATTGTCAAACCTAAACATAATTAGTTAGCCACTTACACACCAAAACCCGTCTACAGTGTACAGATCTAAAAACAACAGCATTGACATGGAGATTAACATTAAACCTACTGCAAGGCACTGTTTGCACCATTTTTGCGGACATTTATAGGATTGTACATTTAGTTTTTGCCCTCTAGAACAGGGCCTATAAAAATGGGAATTTGCAAGAACTAGAACGAATAAGGGTGGGTTCGGAAAAATTTGCTTACTTGCAATATATCAAACCAGGCCATATGTGTTAAAACCCGCATAGAAAGAATTCCTCTCACTCTGTTGAGAGAGGACATGCTATATGAGCTCTAAAAACCCCCCCCCCCCCCTCAAATACACACAAACAAATTAATTTCCGCCAAACTACACTGCATGTGTAGCTAGCTCTACTGTGTTTTAACGACCATTACCGTTAACCCTTTGGCCGCCAATGAAATTGTACTAGATAACTAAGACCAATATTGGTCACGGGTGGCTGTCGCAGGGTTAATAGTGTACGAAAGGTCAGTCCCCTCACATTCTCCCACACACGATAATTCGCTTCTATCCCCGTAATGTTTTCTCTGCATCTAGAGCTAGAAATAGTCCACCAGGCAATATATAGCTCACCTGTGTGACCTGTTTGGATGACGGTTATAAACAGCGATGCTATGAGTTATGACGAGATTTAGATTAATAAAAGAAATAAGAGGATTTCCGTTGTAGATCTTTTGTCCCCACCCCAAATTACATCCTCTATTTATGCGACACACTACACAGTTTCATCCTGTTTCATGGATAGATATACACGAGTTACAACGTATCGGAAATTATCTTGTGAGAGGAACATGCACAGCCATGGTTGTTTTTCCTCAAAGTAGCTCAGTCATCTTTGGGCAGTTATGTTGGAACTCGTAGCGTTATTAGCTTTATACATGCAAAGTTTAATGATACCCACTTGGAATGAGTTATACGAAGTCGATGTAGGTAGGTTCACGTTAACTCAAGTAAGAGAGGAGAGTAATGCAAAACGATGCGTCTTATTCTATTCTTTCAAAAAGAAAAGAATAAAAATTATAAAGTGCGCAAACTGAATTTTTCGTCGACCTACTACATGTACGTACAAGATAACACCACGACATCTGACGTCTCTGTTTTTTTTTTTTAATCTCTTATGCTTTCAAAGTAGAATTACTCTTGAAAAATAACTTTCCCTATTTTCGAAAACAAAAAAAATTATAGTAATTTCAATTAAATGATATTAGAATAATCCAACAAATACAAACAGAAGCTTTTTTAAAATCATTTTTTTCTTTTTTAACGAAGGTGGATCTTTTGTTTTTAAATCTATAGAACTATGTAATACATGTACTGCTCTGTTTTCGCGTGGCACTTTCTATGGATCTATGTGTCTATGTAACCCACTATGTTTGTCATACCAACGGAGGCGAGGCTGAGTCTTGTAGCGCTCGCTAATGGAAGCATCAGTGCCCGGGCACAAAGCATCATCTCATTACTCATTTATGGCCAGGTCTTCCCGTATGCTGGACCGTGGGATGTAACGAAATAACGGCCAGGACTACAATGCTTAATGCTGTTTTGAATGGAGGGGAGGGGGGCATATGGAGGCACACACGCACCAGTGCCGGGCACAAAGCATCATCTCATTACTCATTTATGGCCAGGTCTTCTCGTATGCTGGACCGTGGGATGTAACGAAATAACGGCCAGGACTACAATGCTTAATGCTGTTTTGAATGGAGGGGAGGGGGGCATATGGAGGCACACACGCACACACAAACTCAATGCGAACGGAGAGAGAGAGAGAGAGAGAGAGAGAGAGAGAGAGATAATAAAATACAGATTTAGTAAAATAATTGCCTGTCTCTGTCTGATGTTTATCTCTCTCTCTCTCTCTCTCTCTCTCTCTCTCTCTCTCTCTCTCTCTCTCTCTCCCTCCCTCCTCTGTCTTTGTCTCCCTCTTTCTCTTTTCTACCATCTTTGCTCATCCAACAATGAATATTTTGACATTGCTACATCCAAGCAAAACGACCAGAATGGTCTAGATTGAAATGGCAACAACAGCAGCAGCAGTATCAACGTTATAAAATACACATCATAGGAAAAAAAAAAGAAAAGAAGAAAAAGAGATTGTTCATTTTATTTCACCATTGTGTTTCAGAGTATAAATTTAGCGGGGAAAATCGAACGCTTGCTCGTTGGTGCAAAACGGTGCGAAACAAAGAACGTACCCATAAATAACGAATGCGGCATGACCTTTTGCATTGTTTTAATTACGGTAATGGCCGTGCTCTCGCATTCTCTCAGATACACGATACTGTAACTCAGGCAGGGAAATGACTCTCTTAATTCCACACGGTGAAGGCTCGCGGTGTATTTTTGGCGGCATTATTGAGGACTTTTAAGGTTAAGTCTTATAATTAATATTGTTTTCGTTTATAGTTTCCAAAGCGAGATAATGAAGATACAAAAGCATTCTATTTTTAGGGATTAGAAGTTTATAACCTTTCTCTCTACATTTCAGCCTCTGCCTCTTCCTCCCCTTTATATGTATAGAATCTCCCTCCCTCCCTCCGTGTCTCTCTCTCTTCCTCCATCTCTCTATCGCTCTCTTTTTCTCATTCTTCTGTGCAAACATTTGTATTGCGCTGTCAATAGTCGACCCCCCTCTTTTCCATTCCCGATCTCTCTCTCTCTCTCTCTCTCTCTCTCTCTCTCTCATCTCTCTCTCTCTCTCTCTCTCTCTCTCTCTCTCTGCTATTCTTTAATAATCCCGAGGCAGGTCAAGGTTTTTACCGTGCGTGATGTGTACTATTAAAAAAAACAAAAACAATCATTGGCCTCATGTTGTAGCACAAACAACGCCAATGCCACCCTTCTTTAAAGGCCAGTAAAAGCTCTCTTTAATCTACTAGGATTAATCTATCTATATTCTTGTATTATTAGTAATCCTCTTTCCCTTGTTGGAAGTGATTTTTTTCTCCTTCTGGCGCTGCAATTATTTTGCTCTTTACACGTGCGCGGTCACGTGTTTCTTTTCAACGAAGGAAAGTATTTCAGTTGAGTGAGTTGGTTTCTTAACGTCAAAATACCGAAGCAAGGCTACATCGTGGACGAGTCCCATTACCAAAGTTTGACAAATTTATGGGGTGCTATGCATAGACAATACTCGCTTTTTGTTTTGTATGTTGTTGTTGTTGTTGTTTTGCAGTTTGTTTGTTTTTTTGTTGTAGTTTGTTTTATTTTTCCGTAGTACCCTTGTTACAATTTTAGGTGGATATACTAAATAGCTCATGACTGTAACAACACTGGACCGAGTATTTATTTTAATTGAAATTTATTTCAGCAAATAAGCTTCTACATTTGAAGCCGTTATAGATATTATGATAAATTCATGATCGTTCGCCGCATTAATTTTATTTTATATTAATTGTCTTTTAAGCATAATTATATGAATTGCCATATTATTTGTACTATGTAATTCATTCCCCCTGTTATAATTAAATATTGATAATAGGTCTACAAATATTTTTGTACCAATAACATGTCTAGGCTTTCTCTGCAGTTGTGCAGTAGGCCATGATCAAGAAAGTGTCTAGATGATAAAGAAATAGCAACCCTCTGCCTCCTTTCTACCCTTTGAAATTTGTCTTTCATGTAAGCAAGTTGCACACTGTTTATTTCGCACTACAAATAAAGATTATAAATAAAGAGTTAATGGAGTACACGGTATCGCCATCTTTTCGCACTAACAAGCACTTTATTGAGGCAACGTTTTTATTTTTTAAGACGTCAAATCAACGCACGAAAGATAATTTGAGCCACCTTTGGAACTTCCAAAACCAGCCCTCCCTAATCTCCTAATAAATCACAATTGAAGCTCAAAGAAAGGCTAAATGGTATGAGAAAGGACGCATGCTTTTATGTTTA
>RQTK01001965.1:0-11874 GCA_003991915.1 Elysia chlorotica
TCCATAAAATACACTCGGAAATTGTAGGACAAGTGAAGCCATACACGCCAGCCAAAAAAAATGTGCAATCTGTGCCTAGAGGAAAAATACCAAATACTCAAAAAGGCACCAACACTGAACCAAAGAAAGGAAATTTTTTTCCACTGCACGCACAGAAAACGTTTCCTGTTGTCAAACAGAAATAACTAGTCGCCTGAGGAGAGCTACGGCTCGAAACTCCGGAGTCGCGACAGGCAATTAATTTTATTATTGTTATTATCTATCTATCTATCTATCTATCTATCTATCTATCTATCTATCTATCTATCTATCTATCTATCTATCTATCTATCTATCTATCTATCTATCTATCTATCTATCTATCTATCTATCTATCTATCTATCTATCTATCTATCTATCTATCTATCTATCTATCTATCTATCTATCTATCTATCTATCTATCTATCTAATCCATAAAATACACTGGGAAATTGTAGGACAAATGAAGCCATACGCGCCAGCCAAAAAAGTGTGCAATCTGTGCCTAGAGGAAAAATACCAAATTAATACTCAGAAAGGCACCAACACTGAACCAAAGAAAGGACATTTTTCCCACTGCACGCACAGAAAACGTTTCCTGTTGTCAAACAGAAAGAACTAGTCGCCTGAGGAGAGCAACAGCTCGAAACTCCGGAGTCGCGACAGGCAATTAATTTTATTATTATTATATCTATCTATCTATCTATCTATCTATCTATCTATCTATCTATCTATCTATCTATCTATCTATCTATCTATCTATCTATCTATCTATCTATCTATCTATCTATCTATCTATCTATCTATCTATCTATCTATCTATCTACAATGATCGTACTTCTTGCTTCCCCCCTCTCTCTCCCTTTGTCTCTCACAATCCCTCTTCCATTTTTCAAGTTAGACAAGATATCCTTACTATTGCTACTATCATTGAAATAAAAGATAAGTTAGAAAACATTCAGGAATCCTCACATATCATGAGATGGATAAGAGACATCGTGGCTTTTTGGAAAGTCACAGGCACACGTAGACCATCGCTTCCGGCTTACTAGGGCAGACGCCATACTTTTAATTTGCATTGTCTGTATTTGTTTGAATTGAATATAGGCTAAATCGCAACTTTTGCCAAATTTTCCTATCGCAATTTTTAGCACTTTCAATCACAACTATTACGGATGTTTATGTTGTTGTTTTTTGTTTGTTTCGTTTTACTTTTTTTTCGGCGAATTGGTTAAAATAATGATTATACTCCACATGACGACGCCTTTTTGATTAAGTTAGAACGGGGTCGGAGGATAAAACATTCGGTGCAAGATGGTACGCAAAATAAGCAGATTCGTTCACCGAAAAGTAAAACCGTATACTAAGTTTAAATTTTGTTAGGGATAGAATCTACGAGATCTCTGCTTTAACATTAAGACCTAGTATACGTCCAAAACTTGGACAAAAAATCCCCCACGAACTTTGATAATTAGTTTTTTGGTGGTTTTTTTGTGTGTGTGCTCATATCAGAGAGTTTTAAGATAGATATAGTTTCATGCTTTTATAGAGATGCCTCAATTTTTACACACAACCAATTACCGAAGACACAAAATCCATTACTAGGACCCGGTATGTAGATCTAGTTTATTTCTAAATTTCTGCTATAAATCATAAATTTAATTAGCTTATAAGTATAATTATATGAGACGAGTAGACCCTAGATTTTAAAGAATCGAAACATAAAATTATTGGGTGTGTCTGTTAATTAAATCGTGATTAATGCTAGAGACAACATCGATTTCATGTTTGAAAACAACATCAACAAAACCATCCTAAAATTTAGCCAGATCTATTGATACAACTTGTATATATTTTACCAAGTAGGTTATTTCTAAAGTTTACCCACACCATGGGATCTATTAAGACAGATCTACATTAAACAGTTTTTATTGTTTCACGCACAAACAGGGCATATCCTTAAATTAGAAAGGAATATACTTAACTTTTCTATAAATACGCAAGGTACATCGGCATAATAGTTTCTTGCTTATCCCAAAATATTGATGGATATCAGACCCACCTAACGACATCGCCACGTTTCTGTTTGTCCATAGATAAAAATACATACAGAAAAACCAATCTAACTATTTCGCCACGTTTTTGTTTGTCTCTCGATAGTGAGCTATAGGAACCCCACCTAACTACAGCGCCACGTTTCTGTTTGTTCCTATAATTATGGTGACATACAAGAGACCCACCTAACTACATGTACATCGCCACGTTTTTGTTTGTCCCTAGAAAGTGACATACAGGAGACCCACCAAACTACATCGCCATGTTTCTGTTTGTCCCTAGATAGTCACATACAGGAGATCCACCTAACTACATCGCTAGGTTTCTTTGTGAGACGAGAATGACATCCAACAGACCCATTGCCGTCTGTATCGGAGACTACATCAACAACTTTTCTTAGTGAGATTCGTTTCACTTCTCGTTCATAATATTATCCTCTTTAGCTACTGTTACCATCCATTATAGTTATTCTTAACACAGTATATCACTAGTGGTTCTTGTATAATATACGAGCATGTATCCGTTTGAGATCCTTTTGAGAAGCTTCATGTTCATGTTTTGATCTTTAACCAAGTTATCTAGTGTGGAGCTAAATCCATACTGATACACATAATTATTACATTAATTATCTAGTGTTGAACTAAACTCCGTGCCCATAATAAAATATATGACAAAGTTACCGGATATCTAGTGGGGGTAACTCCACGCTCTACATAAAGTCATCTACATGATGCATGTACTAGTGCCTTGGACTAGCCCAGTTATGTACGTTTAGGACTAGCCGATTCAGGTTAATGCTAACCCCACGGCCATATCTTACAGCTCTGTGAGCGAGATGACCACAACCCGACCGCTCCCTGCCCTCTTTCCAGTCGTGCCGTTCCCTGATCCCTACCTGCAAGCCGCGGACTCGTGAGTTATCTTTGTTTCTATTATCAGTATCTGCATCCAGAGCCGTATTCTCAAAGAAATTTCAATATGTTACGTTACAACAATACATTTACATTGTAGTAAGATGGGGTCCGAACTGCGTCCGAACTGCGAATCTCATTGCTCAGAGTGCGTGTTCAACAGCTGTGGATATCTCCATGTTCTCGCGGATTTCACTGTCCAGGCAAAGAGTTCGGCCCCTTAAGAGCCCACACTGTTAGTGCTATACGGTTCTCATTTTCAAGACATTTATAAAAAATTATGTAGTTGGTTGGTTGGTTAATGTCTTAACCTCTAACATAAGAAACAACCCTTCTTGTGGAGAGATCGCGGGACTAACGTCTGTCACACAAAGACGAAAGACTTTGTCTCAGCTAGTCACATTATACTGACACTAATCAGTATTTAAACAGTAAGGTACGAGATGGAAAATATAAATTTTTAAGCGGTCGTGTTTTTCTAACCCAAGTATAGAGGTAGGCTCAAGACATAAATTTTGCAAACTGTACGATCCTACCGTCTTCACACTAAGGGGTCGTTCAAATACAGCCGCACACTTATTTTGGGACCTTTAATTATACAACATTTCCCCATCTCTTAACACCATTTTTGCATCACCCGATCGGGATTCAAACTCACAACCTGCGGATTAGAAACTGGCTAAGCCCCCCTCCCTTTCTTTTTTCTCTCCCTACCTTTCATTCTGTATGCGCCCAGGCTTCGGGCTAAGGCTTCTGAGCCGCGCTGGCCCTGCACCATGAGCAAGCCGGAGTGGAAGTCCATGAGACCAGTCGCCTTCTACCCTCGCCCCCGGGACTGGATGCGTAAGTACAGCATGAGACTGGTGCCTAAATATAAGACGAGATCGGTACTTATTTTTACCGGGAATACCCGAAAAGACTCGAGAGGACCCAAGGAGACCTGAGAAGACACGAAAACACGATGAATGACCCGAAAAGACATACATGTACATTGTTTATTTATTTGCCATAATCAAATCGCGCGGGAGCCCTGGGGTAGAACATCGGCATTTGACTCAGCTAGTCCGTGGTTGAAGTCCTGACGATTTCGTCCCCTACTGATTGGGTCGGTGTCAGCAGTTTCCACTCGCATCAACGGACACTCCGCTGAATGGTTGTTCAAAGGATAATAAGCTTAGGGGAGGAAATTAATGCGACTGGCTGAGACATGAGCAATGGTATCATTGCACTGACTCTGTGTGGTAGAACGTAAAATTATCCACAACTTAACCTATATAGTATGACCAATCTACTGGTTAACAGCCCTGTCGGTACGAAAGAAGATCCGGTGAAGTCGGTCTTACTGTATGGCGCGATTGAGATATATATATATATATATATATATATATTATAGATAGACATACAATAAATTTCTTATGTTGGAGAGAGAGAGAGAGAGAGAGAGAGAGAGAGAGAGAGAGAGAGAGAGAGAGAGAGAGAGAGAGAGAGAGAGAGAGAGAGAGAGAGATGACATTGGGGGCTTTATTTTACTTTAGGGAGGACGATATAACTGTCTGCCAAATGTTTTGTAAACACATATACCTGTAACTAACCTCATTTGAAACTATATTATTTTGTATGTCCATTGTGGGTTCAGAAGTTGAACTTCGGATGGAAATCTTGCTATGTTCAGGTTTTTAATTTAATTTTTGACAAATACGTAATAATAGAGACATTTGCGCTTTTTTGCGATCGCGCATAACTATGGGGACCTTACAAGGACTTACGGAGGTGGTGGTGTAGTTGGTGAATGGTGCAAGATACTCTGTGGATGGATATGTATATCTTTTCGCAACTCTTTGTGGGTCTTCCTTAGGTTTTCTCGGGCCTTTTCGGGTGATTTTTCGGGTTTCATCGGTACGTGTATAAATAAGTACCCGATGAGATTTGTTGCATGTGTACAACATGAGGCTGGTTGCATTTGCACAACATGACGCCCGTTGCCTAAGAACAACATGAGGTTGGTTGCGTAAATACAACACAAGACTGGTTGCATATGTACTACAACATGACACCTAATGCCTATATTATATACAACATGAAACTGGTTGTGTAAGATCAACACTAGACTGGTTGCAAAAGTACAACACAAGACTGGTTGCATAAATACTGCATTAGATTGATTGCGTAAATAAAACAAAAGATCCATTGTCTAAAATAAATGCAACATGCAACTGGTTGCCTAAGTACAACATTATTGAGACTGGTGGAGTAATATAAAGAGAGTGCATCACGAGACTCGTTGCGTTAATACAACACAAGACTGGTTGTATATATAGTACAACCCGAGTCTTAATGTTGTTGCCTAAACATGTGTAGCCTACACCACAAGACGTATTGCAAAAGTACACCATGAGACTGCATAAATATAACATTGGTTGCTAAAGTACAACACGAGTACCCGTTGAGTTGGAACTAAGAACAATGTGATTTGCGAATCTCTGCCATGATTTTTTTTTTAAAGACAAGGACAATTAAATGCTGACGTTTTCACGCCAAACATTACAAACTTAATGAACTATAACTCCTTAAGCAAAGAAAGCAAATTGTTAAAAGGAAATTAAAAGACGAAAGGATTACTCAAAATTTTTAATTTGATGCATATTGATGTTGAGACTGTCAATATGAACCATTATTTTCCATATTTTAACTTGATGAGCATTCCTGTACAAGTGGGCGCCTACCCCCATCGAGTCATCCGTCATGATTGACTATGTGGCGTGTAATGTAAGGTTGCCTTACTCGTAATAAAAGATTTCTTTTTTTTTTTAATTAAAAATAAAAGGTAGCAAGCTAGACATATCAGTCTATGTTTAGTTGATCACAATTTTTAATTTTCTACTTTTTCAATTCATTTCAGACGACTGGTCAGAAAAGATGTACAAATTTGGCGAGTTTGGAGCGAAGCAACAAAAATAAACCCAAACTGTAAAAACCAGCTTAGAATGTCATTTGTAACCTACAGAAACAATGCAGTAGTGATTCTCTTGCAGTTCTCCAATAAATACTGTATTTTCATCTCTTTATGAAAGCCACTCATGGTAAAGAGTGGGAATGATAAAAGTCTGAAATGCCTTGTGGTTGTAGTGTCTTTTGCAAAAGCAAAATAATTGGCTTGTAATCCATAACTTAAAGCAAACTTTTTTCCTGGCCTAAGGGAAACTAAAGAAAGAGAAAGATGTACATACATAGGAAACCCCATAATTCGAACTGCTTGGAAATTGACCTGAACTTCAAATTCAACTTACAGAAGGGGACATACCTGACCAATAAACATTTTAAAATTAGAGGACAGTTACGTAACCTCTGTGAAAAACTGCATTTATGATAGTTACCTATTTTTTTTGTTTCTATAGCAATCTCCTCCCAACCTCATTTCTTTTAAAGTTATGCCTTGTGTAGCATTAACCATTGAATTTTGCTTGATAATAGTACTTTTGTAATACCTATTGGTGGTGTGGGCTTCGGATTAAGAGAATCAAACCAAGAAAACTTCGAATTTTGAGTCTAATCTTAATAGAGCCGAAGAGAAATTATAACCTATTCTCTTGCAATAATTGCTTCATGAGAAATTTGAATTATCAGACTTTATTTTGTGAGGGCTCCACTGTATGTTACAACTGACATTTCCATTTGATTTAGCCCAAACAAACTAAAGAGACTATAGGTGTTTTGCAAACGAGACCCAAAACATTGAGAAACATGATGTGATTCAGTTTATGGGTTTGATATATTATACATGTAGTAATAAAGACCCAATCAGTTTTTGTTGTTGTCTGTGACCTTGAGAGACTGAGAGATATACCAAAGCATGAGGATAGAACCAAGTCTTGCTACACCGTGTGCATTCATTAGGTGTGCGTGAAGCTCATCTGGTTGGGCAAAATACGCTGTGCAACGTCAACAGAAGCGCATTGTCATCTGAGGAGCAATGAAATATTATATGTATTTTCAACAGTTTGAAAATAAAGTCAATATAAGAACTTTGGAAAAGGCTTTGTTTCCTTATTAATCATGAGGTGCCACTGTTTAATGCATTTTAATCTGTGTGTTTTAACTGAAAACAGTCCAGAATTACCGTAGGTTTGTGGAACATATCCCAGTGGTCAAGGAACATTGGTTCCGTTTTGAAGACTTTTGAAGCGGGACACTCATAGACTGGACACTTGCGGTTCGGTAAGAAGGTCGTCTGGATATAAAACTCGTGCGGCAGCCCTCTGCCAAAGTCCAGCTTTCGTCTGCGGTGAAACTCTTTCTCAGTGTAGTCTGGGACACCCTCATGAAGAGGTCTAACCACACACACACACACACAAAAAAACATAAGTGGGAGGAGGGTAGAGAGATGTACACACGCAAAGCCTTTTAAATATATTTTTTCTACTTTCATGGTTTTATCTTTAAGTGTTCTGAGCTTATGAATGCCAGCAATGAATTGAGGACATATCAAGTTTCCAAAAATGCCCTCTGTCTTTGTGATACAAAAGTTATTTGAGATCTTACACCTAGATCTATGCAATCGGCACAATTTCAGGTTAGGTTCTGAAATAATGCGAATACTGATAACCCTGTTATGTAACTAGACATCACAACATTTTTCCCGTTTTAAAAAAAATATTTTCAATAAACGCTAAGGTTAAACTACTTCAAACGGAATAAAGCGATAAGTTATTTTTGAGTGATAAAAATTAACTTAAAGATTATAATTATAGAAATGTTCCCAGAAAATGTAAAAAGTGTTTTATACCTTTCTGGGCTAATTGTAGAGCGTCTGTTCCCATGAACCTGGGTTGAAAAGATGCAGCAACAAAAATTTTGCTACTATATGATAAAACCAACAGAGCTATACACAACATGCCTGCACCGCTATAAACACTTACTCCAAAACTTCAAAGGACAAGCGCTAGAAAAAGGCGGGATTCAGGTATTTAAACGCCAGTTACGCCAGACGCCCGAAGAAAGCGGTTCACAAAACCGCTCGAAACACATGTGTCGCAAAAAAAAAAAAAAGAAGCAAGAAATGGCCGTAATCTCAAGGTAGGACAATACAATAATATCTATCTATCTATCTATCTATCTATCTATCTATCTATCTATCTATCTATCTATCTATCTATCTATCTATCTATCTATCTATCTATCTATCTATCTATCTATCTATCTATCTATCTATCTATCTATCTATCTATCTATCTATCTGTCTACAATGATTGTACTTCTTCTCGCACCCCCCCTCCCTCTGTCTCTCACAATCCCTCTTTCACTTTTCAAGTATTAGACAAGATATCCTGCTACTGAACTCAGCTACTATCATTAAAATTTATTTTCTAAATAAATTATATATTTTTGTCTTCGTCTCAAACTTAGACATGCGATCAAATCCAAACCGCTCCATCAAAAAATCCCAAATGGTACAGAAAAATTATAAGTGGGCCAGAAAATTTTAGAGTCATGAAACTAATAACATCAAACGCCTAATCAATTTTTAACGAAAATTAACGAATTAATTAAACTAAAAATGTATAAAAAAAAAAAAAAAAATAAATAAAAAAAAAGAAACAGACACAACAATTACTGCTCTTTCCCCTTCCTTGAACAAGAATATATCGAAAGTGCTATAAATATTGATTGTAATGCAAATATTAATGCACACAGTGTACCGTTTTCTTAGAACGCTTGGTTCATTATTTATTTTGATTAAAAATTATTCAGTTCAGCACAGTTTAAATTTAGCTGTAATACTTTAGTTTTGTCCATCCTACAGTCCCCACGAATTTCGTGGGTTCCCAATCTAGTATAAATATAATTGTCTTCGTCTCAAACTTAGACATGCGATCAAATCCAAACTGCTCCACACTAAAATTCAAAATTTTATAGTAAAATTACAAATACGCCAGAGATTTAGAGTCATAAAACTAATATCATCAACCCCTAATCAATTTTTAATTAATCAATGTTGTCAACCATGATTATAAATCCATCTTATTTTCACCGCGACTACCAGGCGGAAATCTATTGAATAATTATAGAAAAAATGTAGTGTGTTCAACGGTAAAAAGTAAAAAATCTTCACAGATTTTCACAGATTGGAACGCAAATGGAATTTTTTTAAATCGAATTTGAACGTTTCAAATTCTCTTTTTTTCTTTTTCTTTTTAAAGATTTTTCCGATATAGCCCTTAGATTGGCAAGGATATACCTACTAGACCTAGGCCTATCTAGATGTAGATCTAGATCTAAATAGACATAGGCTAATATTTTGTACTTATTCTTTTTGGGAACATAACGCTCATTTTCGTGCCCGATCCCGAATAGTCGACTCTTAATGCAGTCATGCTCATTAATTACGATTGCACTTATTGATTTTTCCGGGTCTCAATTTGTGAAAAATATGATTTCCTTGCAATCCCTTACTTTGTAAAAGTGTATACTCTGAAGAAACATAATTTTAGTTCACTTTCAGCACACTTCTCATTTAGGCCTACATTGTATCCGTAATCCTCCAGCTTTGCCCATACCACAATACCCACGAATAATGGAGCTAAATTGAATATTAAAGGCTAGAATTATGTCGCAAGTTGCCAAATTTTCCTGTCGCAATTTTTGGCACTTTTAATCACAACTATTACGGATGTTTGTGGTTTTTGTTTTTGCTTTTTGTTTTTGTTTTACATTTTTCCACAGCGAAATGATAAAAAAAAAAAAATTATACTCCACATGAAAAATCCGTTTTTGATTAACTTGAAATTAAAGTTAAATGTAAAAGAGAAGGGGGTGGGAAGATAAAACATTCGGTGCAAGATGGTACGCAAAATAACCAGATTCGTTCACCGAAAAGTAAAACCTTATACACGTAGGGGGCCTACTAAGTTTAAATTGTGCTAGGGATAGAATCTACTGGATCTAGATCTAGATCTCTGCTTTAACATTAGGGCCTAATTTAAGTTTAAAAAATCCCCCACGAACTTTGATAACATTAGTTTTTTTTGTGTTTTTTTGTTGTTGTTGTTTTTTGCTCATCCCAGAGAGTTTTGAGATAGATTTCTATATCTAGATTCATGCTTTTATAAGGATGCGTCAATTTTTACACCCAACCAATTACAGAAGACACAAAAGTCATAACTAGGACCCGGTAGGTAATTTATTATCTAAATTTCTGCTATAATTCATGGATGTAATAAGCTTAGATTCTATATCTATGAGACGGGTAGACCCTGTACCATTAAAAGAATCCAAACATGAAATTATTGGATGTATCTGTTAATTAAATCATGGTTAATGCTGGAGACAAAATCGATTTCATGTTGAAAAATCTTTGTTTAAATTCTAAAATTTAGACACATATAACGATAGGCCTACAACTTGCAGTTCCGCGGCGGACCTGTTATTCGGAATAGTGACGGGCGGAAGCACATAGATGTGTCTAAATATAGCTCTTTGTCCTGGTCTGCATACCTCGATTCGATTTTTAAAGTGAGTCTAAGTAAATGAAAAAAAAAATGTTTGGACAAAGTATGCATTTTTATATAGCCATTTCTACTGTCTAT
Source organism: Elysia chlorotica (assembly GCA_003991915.1). NCBI lineage: Eukaryota > Metazoa > Mollusca > Gastropoda > Plakobranchidae > Elysia > Elysia chlorotica. The sequence goes on from RQTK01001965.1 coordinate 10,570, forward strand.
GAATGTAATTCGATACATAAACATTAAGGAATGCCGCTCTTTTAATAAATCCTAGCGAGTATGATCGTACCTTGTACTGTGGCAAACTAGAGGCTAGAAGCAAAGCTAAAGTTGTATTTAGAACTAGATCACAGAACGCTAAAAATACACCAGTGTAACAGATTTGCTGGTGAGGTGGTAATCTGTTAGGCTCTGTTTGTCTAGGGGTATTAAAAATATTCGCAGCCAATCACACGACTCGTCCACAGAAAATAAATCCGAAGTCCGCAAGTAACAATTGCACACAGTTTAATCCAACAAAAGGGTTATACTTTACAATGTTTGTAGGACGGCTCAATAGTACAATTACTGGAGTTTCAATGTAGACTCTGGAAAACAATGTTGACCCTTGAAACAATGTTGACTCTTGAAATGTTGACTCTTGAAATGTTGACTCTTGCTAAATCTAATTAAGATTCTTATTTATACAAAATTTCGTCGAATCATCCAGAACAAGGATTACGTAAATCATAAGAGAATATTCTCGGTACATCTCTTTAGCAATTAACAACCAATCAGAACAAAGGTAAACAAGAGGTGACGAGGTGATTACTATTCTAGAACTAGCCGGAGGTTTCGAGAAGGGCTGTGTTCAGTAAGCAAAACTCACAATCAAATTCTTAGGCTTGAAATACAATCGTTATGCAAACAAACAAGATAATGTACATACATCTAGTCAATCCGCTACCCAAAAGTTACGCACCTAAAAAGGGTGAGGAAATGAATAGATCAACTTATAGTACAATGCGTTACAACCAGCTTATACTATTCCGAATAAGCTACAGAAATATCCGGAATATTATTCCAGATAAGCTGTAGAGTTATTCGGAGTACTATTCCGAATAATAGCAGCGTTTCTATGAATACGCAAAGTACGTCGGCATAATAGTTTCTTGATTATCCCAAAATATTGATGGGTATCAGACCCACCTAACGACATCGCCACACTTCTGTTGGTCCATATATAGTGACATACGGGAAACCAATCTAACAATATCGCCACGTTTGTATTGTCCCTAGATAGTGACATACATGATACAGGAGACCCACCTAACGACATCGCCACTTTTCTGTTTGTCCCCAGATAGTGATATACATGAGACCCACCTAACTACATCGCCACTGTTTTTGCTTGTCCCTGGATAGTGACACACAAGAGACCTACCTAACTACATCGCCACTTCTCTGTTTGTCCCCATATAGTGATATACAGGAGCCCCGCCTAACGGCATCGCTTCATTCCATGTCCCTGGGAGAGGCTTGGCG
>RQTK01001965.1:11914-24440 GCA_003991915.1 Elysia chlorotica
CTATTATTATTATTATTATTATTATTATTATTATTATTATTATTATTATTATTATTATTATTATTATTGTTGTTGTTGTTGTTATTATTATTATTATTATTATTATTATTATCATTATTATTATTATTATTATGATTCGACGTACTTTCTATCCGTTTGTTCGTTTTTTTTATATAACCCATTGTAGCATAGTACGTTTCATGTTAATAACCGTTGAAGTTGTTCATAATATCAGTTTTAGTTTATGTTAAAAACATGCGAAGTTCTTGTTTATAGTGTTTATGACGGACCCCCAACATATTTTGCAATAAAATATGAGAATATTTTGTTTTATATATTGAAAATCCATGATATTGTTTTCGTATCAGATGTAACATAAAAGTTATCTAGATATTTTTGGACCTTTTCCATGCTCGTGTTTTGATATATACTATAAGGAGTCTAGTGCAGACCTGGCTATGTCCATGTTTTGATATACACATACGCCTATTACAAAATTATAGGATAGAGTGAAGCTAACTCCGTGTTAGATATGTAAGAAGTTATCTAGTGTGGAGCTAAACCCATACCGATACACACATAAGTATTACATTATCTAGTGTTGAACTAAACTCCGTGCCTATGATAAAATATATGACAAAGTTACCGGATATCTAGTAGGGGTAAATCCACGCTCTACATAAAGTCATCTACATGATACATGTACCAGTGCCTCGGACTAGCCCAGTTAATACAGTTATGTACACTTAGGTTAATGCTAACCCCACGCCCATGTCTTACAGCTCTGTGAGCGAGATGACCGCAGTCCGAACGCTCCCTGCCCTCTCTCCAGTCGTACCGTTCTCTGATCCCTACCTGCAAGCCGCGGACTCGTGAGTTATCTTTGTTTCTGTTAATTCAACTCATACATGGTGGGTCAAGAGGGGTTGCTGTTGTTGTTCCTGCTGCATGGGCTATATTGTGAATGGGCCCCAAGACTGACGTCTGACAATTTTTGTGCTGCCACACACGAGACAGGGCGGGGATACCATGACTCCTGTCTCAGCCGGTCACATTAAACTGACACCGACCCAACCAGTAGGGAGTGCAATCGCCTATTTTGGCTACATGTACTGGTATCAAGCTTCTTAGTGCCTGACATAGGCAATTAGGCTACAGTATCTCGCGGACGGATCCCAGAAATAACGCCTTGCAATTCCACGTGCTGCCATAATAAGACAGGGCGGACTCACCATAACTTCTGGCTCAGCGGTTTACAATTATTGAATACTAAGTACTGACACCAACGCAACCATTTGGAAGAAAAACATCCCCGATCGGGTTTCGATGCCCAGGAAATGCTCCATGAAATGATGATGAATTGTAACGTATCAGTCATCTTTGAATTATCTCGACGAAAGATGTCCATCTGAGTAATGACCAGACTTTTCTCAATATTTGCATCCGTAGCCGTATTCTCAAAAAAAATATCAATATGTTACAACAATACATTTACATTGTACTTTTGTAGTAAGATGGGGTCCGAACTGCGTCCGAACTGCGAATCTCATTGCTCAGAGTACGTGTTCAACTGCTTTAAACCCTGAGATCGCCTATTACGGTGGACTGGGTATACCAAATAATAAAATCAAATCAGCTGTGGATTTCTCCATGTTCTCGCGGATTCCACTGTCCAGGCAAAGAGTTCGGCCCCTTAAGAGCCCAAACTGTTATTGCTATGCGGTTGTCATTCGCAATACATGTATATGTAGTTGGTTGGTTGGTTAGTGTCTTAACCTCCAACATCAGAAACAAGCCTTCTTGTGGAGAGATCGCGGGACTAACGTCTGTCATACAAAGACGAAGAACTTTGTCTCTGCAAGTCACATTATACTGACACTAATTAGTATTTAAACAGTAAGGTACGAGATCGGAAAAATAAATTTTTAAGCGGTCGTGTTTTTTCTAACCGAGCATAGAGGTAGGCTCATGACATAAGTTTTGGAACTTGTATGAACTTATCGTCTTCACACCAAGGGGTCGTTCAAATAAACCGCACACCTATTTTGGACCCTTTAAATATACTTTCTCTTAACACCATTCTTGCATCACCCGATCGGGATTCAAATTCACAACCTGCGGATTAGAAACTGGCTAAGTTTTTCTAACCCGAGCATAGAGGTAGGTCCATGACATTAATTTTGCAAACTGTATGATCCTATCGTCTTCACACTAAGGGGGCATTCAAATATAACCGTACACCTATTTTGGGACCTTTAATTGTACAACATTTTTCCCATCTCTTAACACCATTCTTGCATCACCCGATCGGGATTCAAACTCGCAACCTGCGGATTTGAAACAGAGGGCCCTACTGACTAAGATTCCTTCCCTTCTTTTTTTATCTCCCTCCCTTTGATGTTCCATGAGCCCAGGCTTCAGGCTAAGGACTCTGAGCCGCGCTGGCCCTGCACCATGAGCAAGCCGGAGTCGGAGTCCCTGAAGCCAGTCGCCTTCTACCCTCGCCCCCGGGACTGGATGCGTAAGTACAGCATGAGACTGGTGCCTAAATATAAGACGAGATCGGTACATGTAGGCTACTCATTTTTACCGAAAAGACCCGAGAGAACCCAAGAGACCCGAGAAGACACAAAAGGACACTGAATGACCCGAAAAGACATACATGTACATGGTTTATTTATTTGTCATAATCAAATCGCGCGGGAGCCGTGGGGTAGAGCATCGGCATTTGACTCAGCTAGTCCATGGTTCAAGTTCTGACGATTTCGTCCCCTACTGGTTGGGTCGGTGTCAGTAGTTTCCACTCGCATCATGAATGGTTGTTCAAGGGAATAATAAGCTTGGGAGAGGACATTAACACGACTGGCTAAGACATGAGCGATGCTACCATTGCACTGACTCTGTGTCGTAGCACGTAAAATGGTCAACAACTTAACCTATATAGTAAGACCAATCTACAGGTCTACAGCCTGTCGGTACGAAACAAGATCCGGATCTTCTCTTATTCTATGGCTCAGAAACATGGCGCGTTACCAAGACCAACAACCATAAACTGCAATCATTCACCAACAGATGCCTCAGAAACATCCTCAACGTTAGATAGCCTGAAGTTGTCTCAAAGAAAGAAATGTAGGAGAGAGCAAAGCAAACCCCCATTGAGACGGAGATCAGAAAGCACAAAAATGGAGCTGAATAGGCCACACACTCCAAAAGCCTGTATCCAACATCACAAGTGTGAAACCCCCAAGGTTAACGCAAATTTGGACGCCCCAAACAGACATAGCGGCCAAATAAAAGCCACTGGCAGTACATGAGCCGAGCTCAACCAGCCAGAACCGAGTTTGGTGGAGGGTATTTGCTGCAGCCCTATGGTCCTCATGGAATCAAGAGGCTTAAACTAAAACTAAAAACTATCCTTTATAGTGCTGACGTTGGACGTAAAGCAACAAAACAAAACTGTTTGTCACAAAACAGATGGATAATAGCAGACGTTGAGATGTTGAATTCCAACACTAAAAGAGCAGTCCTTAAAATGTGAAGCAGACTTCCATGCTTTTACTTCATCATTCTGCCACAAACTGTCCAAGCAGTTTTTGGCCATTTGAAACCCCAACATTTGCAAAAATTTGCCACCAAAATGGCATAATTTGCCAAGCATTTGCCCAAAATGCTAAAATTTGCTTCAAAATTTGACAAACACGAGCGTAATATTAGAAAACATGATAATTTAACACTTTTTTTTAAATCAGCGGTGACTTTGTGAACTCACGGCCTTTTGTTTGTTAAAAAACCATCCAGTCCAACTAAAGAAATTGAGATTTTACTAAAAATTAATTTCGGCAAGTAGCTGAAGTCTATGTAAGGCAGTTATATTGAAACTATGCCAATCATTTATCGTTTATTAAACCCTTCAATTTAAATAAACTGAGAGTGATTTTGATACCCCTCTTCACTGAGATGGAAAAAATGTGAGTCCTATCAAACCTTCGGGTTGACAAAATTAAGAAAACTAAAAGATGAAATGATTATTCAAAATTTTAAGTTTGATGCATATGGCTCCTGAGATTTGTCAATATTCTTATTATGAAACATTATTTTCCATATATTAACTTGATGAGCATGTCTGTACCAGAAGGCGCTTACCTCCATCGAGTCATCGTACTATGTGGCGTGTAAGGTTGCCTTACTCGTAATAAGTTAAAAAAATAAATAAATAAAAGGTAGTGAGCTAGGCATATCAGTCTATGTTAATTTGATCACAATTTTTAATTTCCTACTTTTGCAATTCCTTTCAGACGACTGGGCAGAAAAGATGTACAAAATTGGCGAATTTGGAGCGAAGCAAAAAAAATAAACTCAAACTGTAAAAACCAGCTTAGGATGGCATTTGTAACCTACAGAAACAATGCAGTAATGATTCTCTTGCAGTTCGCCAATAAATACTGTATTTTCAGCTCTTTATGTGCATATATCATGGTTTGTTTATACATATTCTGTGGTCTGTGTTTCAGTCTATACCCAGATAATTTCTATACCTTAAAATTTAACAAGTAGTTACAAGTCAAAAGATATATAGATCTTTATTTATGTAAAAAATGAACATCCCAACATGAATTGAACTTGTTTTAAAATAAATGTCTTTAATTTTCAATAGCACTCAACAAATCACAAACTTCTTACATTGAAGTTGTGAATAAACAGTGGAAAATTCATTTAAAACATGTTAAGTTTATACAAAACTTACAATGTTTGGTCTTCAAGCAGAAAAAAAAACCCAAACATAAACAGTGGAAAAATATTCCAGTTGTCAAAAAATTGGTAAGGTAACATCAAATTTTATGAAGTTTTTTTTCTCCAATAAAGTTTTATTTTCAAGATTATTTGAGTTGCGAAATAGAAACTCCCACACAATTTCAGGCAAACGGAGAACCATTTCTGATGGGGAGAGGGAAGGGCATCGGAGAAAGGGCTAGAAAGCCACTCATGGGAAAGAGGGAGAATGGTACAGGGCTGAAATACATTGTAGTTGTAGTGTCTCTTGCAAAAGCAAAATAATTGGCTTGCAATCCACAACTTAAGGACAAAATGTATAATGCAAACCTTTATTCTGGCTTAAGGGACAACTAAAGAAAGAGAAGGATGTACATATTGAGGAAACCTCATAATTCGAACTGCGTGGGAATTGATATAAAAATTTGAATCACAGAAGGGGACATAGCTGATTAATAAAAGTGTGAAAATTAGAGGACAGTTACTTAACTGCATTTATGATAATTTTCTATTGTTTTCCTTCTATAGCAATCTATATCAATCTCCTCCCAATCCCATCTCTTTTAAAGGTATGTCTTGGACAATAATAAGCATTGCATTCTGCTTGATAATAGCACTTTTGAGAGATTCAAACCAGAAAAACTTAAAAATTGGAGTCTAAATTTAAAAGAGCTGAAGAGAAAAAAATAACCTATACTCTTGCAATTATTCGCTTCATGAGAAATTTGAGAGACTATAGGTTTTTTGCAGCCGAGCCCCAAAACATAAAGAAACATGATGTGATTCAGTTTATGGGTTTGATATATTATACATGTAGTAATAAAAACCCAGGCAGTTTTTGAGAGACTGAGAGATATACCAAAGCATGAGGATAGAACCAAGTCTTGCTACACTGGCGGTGCCAAAAACCTCCCCGGATCACGGTAGCTTGGATTGTTCACAACCTTGACCCTCGCCTCGGCCACCATGCTGTTAGCAACTACGAGATCCGCAACACCATGTGCCTTGATTAGGTGTGCGTGAAGCTCTTCTGGCTGGGCAAAATACGCTGTGCAACGTCGACAGAAGCGCATTGTCATCTGAGGAGCAATAAAATATTATATGAATTTTCAACAGTTTGAAAATAAAGTCAATAGAGGAACTTTGGAAAAGGCTTTGTTTCCTTATTAATCATGAGGTGCCACTGTTTAATGCATTTTAATCTGTGTGTTTTAACCGAAAACAGTCCAGAATTACCGTAGGTTTGTGGAACATATCCCAGTGGTCAAGGAACATTGGTTCCGTTTTGAAGACTTTTGAAGCGGGACACTCATAGACTGGACACTTGCGGTTCGGTAAAAAGGTTGTCTGGATATAAAACTCATGGGGAAGCCCTCTGCCAAAGTCCAGCTTTCGTCTGCGGTGAAACTCTTTCTCAGTGTAGACCGGGACACCCTCGTGCAGAGGTCTAACCACACAAAAAAAAAAACATAAGTGGGAGGAGGGTAGAGAGATGTACACACTCAAAGCCTTTTAAATATATATATTTTTTCAATTTTCAGGGTTTTATCTTTAAACATTCTGAGCTTATAAATGCCAGCGAAAATTGTTTAAGATCTTACATCTATGATCTATGCAGTCGACACAATTTCAGTTAAGGCCCTGAAATAATGAGAATATTGGTTGCCATGCTACGTAACTTTTAAACATCACACAAATTTTTCCCTTTAAAAAAAACATTTTCAATAAAACGATAATGATAAACTACTTCAAAAAAGTATAAAGCGAGGAGTCTTTTTGAATGATGAAAATTAATTTAAAGATTAAAAATATAGAAAATATTCCCAGAAAATGTGAGCACTGTTCTCTACCTGTCTGGACTGATTGTAGAGCGACTGTTCTCATGAACCTGGATTGAAAAGATGCAACAACAAAAATGTTGCTATAATATGATGAAACCAACAAGAATTACACTATGGCATAATTTGAAAACAACAACAATCCTAAAGCATAAAAAGTACAGAAAATTCACATTATAATAGAAAACAAAGTAGGAGAAATACATTATTAAAAAAAATAGCAACAATTACACCATGACAAAAAAATAGAAGACAAGAATCTTGTTATGGCATAAAACACCAACATCTGGGACAGAATTATTACTATAGCTAAAGTTGATATACATGGGAACCAGCTTAAGATTAATGATAACTTCACACTTATAAACTATTTCGAAGACACCAATTCCCTTTATCGTACTTTACAGCTACTGTTTAACCATTTCACATTTTAAAACCTGGTCTTTGTCGCACAGTATTTAGGCAAAAACAACAACAACAACAACAACAACAACGTAAAAGCTTTGATATACGTTATTTAAAAAGGAAGGCGTGTAGATCAATAGAAAAAGATACTAGCATAAGAGGGTATCAACCCGCACAAAAAGTGTGGGGGTAACTGGAAAAGGTTAATATAAAATTGGGATAAAACAAACTTTTAGGCTGCCCCAAAAAGCCTTATCTTAAGAAAATATCACTGAATATCAATCACTATTTTAAGATTGCCAATCAGAATAAGGAGGAAGAGAACATTTTCTTTCTTGTGACTAACCTTGACAGGGGAGACCACCCCTTGCTGCGCAAGCTCTTTCTGAAACTCCTCCAGACGAGAGTGGAGGCCATCGTCGTCAGGGACAGCAACCTTGTCCGGACCAGCAGGCCTGGGGGTTGGGCCGAGCAAACTTTGTGGGTGACCTCTGAAACCAGGTGTCAGGTGGGCGGTGCTGTAACAAACACCACTAGGGGTAAGAGGGGTGTTTCCGGGATGACCAACTCTAGGGGTAAGAGGGATGTGTCCGAGACGACCACCACTAGGGGTTAATGGGATGTTTCCGGTTAGTGGTGGGGTTCTATGATGGCTGCTGCTAGGGCCTGGAAAGATCTTCATGAATGAGTTCATTGGCTGCAAGTTATCCTCAAAGGACCCTCTGTCCAACTCGGGAGCCTTGCCTTGACCCCTAACCTGAGTCGGACTGGACGAAGCACTGCTCCACTGCCTCAAAGGATGAGCATCTGAACCGGTTGCAGCCAGTTTTTGTTGAGGCGCTATAGCTCCTTCCTTCTGTTTTTGGTCGTGATGCTTGTCCGCTATTGACTGTAAAATCCTTTGGGCCGCCTCTGATGTTTTGCCCCCTTGTTGCCTTTTTTGTTTTGCCTCTTCTATCATTTCCCTTGTCATTTTTGTTTTCCTCCTCTCCTCGAGTTCTTTGTTCCTTTGCCTTTGATTTTCTTCCTCTTCCTTTAAACGTTGCTCCCTCTCTTTTTCTTTTTCATCTGATTCTTGTAGTTTTGCCTCAAGAGCTGCCACTTCTTTCTTGTTCCTTTCTTCCCTTTCCATTTCAGAACATTTCTTTTTGTCTTCCTTCTTGTCTCGGGTGGGTTTACTCTCAACCTTGCTGGGACCATCCGGGCTCTCCGACACTGCTCGCTTGTTTTTCTTCTTCAGAGAGTTTTGCAAGGATGCCAGCTGAGACTGCATCTGGTATCATGATAGACAAACAGAGCAGACTTATTCAGGCTCTATAACCAGGACACACATGACATATAGTAACAGACTAACAGAGTATGTTAAGATAGACCCAGACTAGACCCTGATGGACAAACAGAGCAGGTTTTGTACAAGCTCTTGAGTAATGTAGACAAAGAAGTAGAGCGGATTTATTCAGGCTACAGATCTTAAATTCTCATGTCTGTTGTGCTTAAGTATTCATAAAAAAGTTCTAACTAATGTATAGAGCAGCACAACTTAAATTAGTTTAGGCATCTAACTGACATCATTTTTAATATTATAGCCATGGACTCTTTGGGATTGATTATTTTTAGATTGATCCTTTTTGTATACCAGTTTTTTCCTTTCCTGATAACTCGATACTGGCCCAATTTTCTTTGCATGGTCTTTCACATTTATATCCTTTGTATTCTTATTAATGTGATGTTTTTTGTTGCTTAGTGTCCAACACCAGCACTGTATAGGTTATAATAGAACCGGCCCCAAGACTAATGTCTGACAATTTTAAGTGCTGCCACACCCACAGACACACAATGTGGTGAGACCTGGACTCCTGATCAGCTGATACATTATGTAAACACCAACACAAATAAATTTTGGCCAATCGTGGGTCTTCGATCCTGATACCAACACTCTACCCACGTGCCCCCCCCCCCCCCCCACCTCGCGCTAGAAAAAACACACCCGACGAGAAAGAACCTACCACCACTGTCCCCCCCCAAATTGATGAATTGATGCGATAAAATCTAAACCGTCAGAGTAACAAGTACAGACCTCAAGTATTCTGAGGATGTTTGGGTTGTCTGTGCCCATCTCCTTGAGTTTATCCAGTGACTCCATCATGCCGGCACATACATCCAGCGTCATGTTGGAGATGTCGTCATTTCCTTTCTCGGAGCCTGATGTGTTGCTCTCCTCGCTGCTGTGCCTGTGGACAAAAATTTTTTCCTTCACTATCAATCAAATACACTACTACTACTACCATTACTACTGCTACTAGTGTATAACCAATTAAATGTGAATGTCGCAGTAGAGCTTACCCCCCCCCCCCCCCCAATTGATGCGATAAAATCTAAACCGTCAGAGTAACAAGTACAGACCTCAAGTATTCTGAGGATGTTTGGGTTGTCTGTGCCCATCTCCTTGAGTTTATCCAGTGACTCCATCATGCCGGCACATACATCCAGCGTCATGTTGGAGATGTCGTCATTTCCTTTCTCGGAGCCTGATGTGTTGCTCTCCTCGCTGCTGTGCCTGTGGACAAAAATTTTTTCCTTCACTATCAATCAAATACACTACTACTACTACCATTACTACTGCTACTAGTGTATAACCAATTAAATGTGAATGTCGCAGTAGAGCTTGGTAAACAATATGCAAGGCACCAAAAAAAAAAAAATTAAAAGGTATAGTGCAGCTCTAAGAATAAAAAAGGTATAGTGCAGCTCTAAGATACAAACATGTAAGCTTGCGGCCTTAGGCAAGGAAAAAAAGGAGAGAAAAAGACTATATTGGAAAAAAATGTTTATACGTACACACTAAGATTTGACATGTAAAAGTTAAAAAGGGATATAGTACAACAGATAAATAGACCATGAAGATAAACTATCTGAATGTAAAATGAAAGCAACAGTAGTGAAGAAATCAAATATGGATCCAAAAAGAGAGTCAAATCATAAAGATTAGTCGAAAACAAAAAGACGGAGAGAAGAGAGAAGACTGTGTATGGTGAGAGGTTACCAATCCAATTAATCAATAAGAGAAAAATCTCCGAACAAAATAATGATCAAATTAATTTACAATAACTTTCTCTGAACAAAAAAATTATTTCACAAAACATGTAGCGCGGTCCCTGTCTACTCTTTTGTCGTTGTACCACTTCCTGCTGGGTCTGTTTTACCTTTTTCCTCCCATTCTGCCTATTAGGATTGTTTGAGCATGGCTGTCGTGCCTTCCTATGTGGCCAAAATAAGACAGTTTGCGATGTCGTATGCTTTACACGTCCTCTTTTAACACCAAGTATTGACGAGACTTCTTTGTCTGCTTTTCTGTTTCTGTAACTTATTCTTGTTAATCTTTGATATACTCACATCTCAAAGGTTTTTTGAAGAGAGTCAGTGTTGCCTCATGGTATATCAGTAAGTTACATTGTTGCAAACTACAAAAAAAATGCTTGAACTAAACACATTTAATGCTGAATTACATATGCATGAAATTTACATTCTATTGCCAATTGGAGAGTTGACCCCTTCCCGGTTCTCACCGCGATCTGCTAGACTCTGGGCCTCCTTGTAATGTTTCCAGTCCAGAAAGATCAATTTGAGATTTTCTGTCAGCCTCAGACAGCTTCTTCTCTCGTTTTGATTGCGATGAAAACTTTTCTAATTGACCTGGGCAAATTTGGGGTACAGAAGATGAAGGAAAAGAATTTTATTAATTTAAAACACAGTAAGAAATAAATTACCGAGCAAAATAATAAATTCACATTTTTGTTTTGTTTTTTTAAATGATGATTTTATGACTTGTTTCCCATTCAAAAATGTCGAAATTTTAGGTTAAGTAAAAACAATATAAAAAAAAAAAACAATCTCTAATTCCAAACTTGTTTTATATTTTAAAAAATGTCAGCATGCGCTTCAAGGTAAATCTACTTTTTGATGAAAGTATCAATGTTTAAAATTTAACCTCAATGCAACATTTTTGAATTGAACTTCTGAAAATTACTAGTATATCACTACATCCGAAACTTTTACTTTCTTGTGTGTACAAAAAAAATAAATAAAATAAATGGCTAGTATAACACTAAGTCGCAAACTTTTACTTTCTTGTGTGTACAAATTATGTACCGTTTCTAACAAAAAAAAAAAAAAAAAAAAAAAAGAACGAAAATACATATGACTGGTGGGCTATATATGGAAGCTATATAGTATGCATAGGAGAGCAAGACCGGTCTCACCAGGTTTCTGTGTTTCATTCAGCAAGATTTTGAGCGAAGAGCCATTGTATCTGAAGTCCGAACAGCAGGCGAGCATGGCGTCCAACCAACGCTGGTTCAGGTAGTACACATCAACCGGCCTGGCAACACAGAGGGGAGGGAGACACAGATGACACATAGGCTGGTCAAAGCAATCCTAGAGCACGGCCATCATCCATGCTATCTTGTAATGTAACTGTTGTTGTTTAGCATGTAACGTTAGCACTATGTAGGCTATATTGTAGATGGGCCCCATGACTGACGTCTGATAAGTTAACATGCTGCCACACAGAGACAGTGCGGGAATGCCATAACACCGTCTCGGATGGTCACCCAGCTATCTTGTCTACCTGAAGCAATCTGGTCTATCTATGACTAATTGGTCTATCTGTAACTATCTGGGCTCTCAGTAATTATTTGGTCAATCTTAACTATTTGATATAATTGTAACTATCTGGTCTATTTTAACAATTTGATATAATTGTAACAATCTGGTCTATCATATTCATACTTATTTGATATAATCTGTAACAATCTGGCCTATCTCTAACTATATGATCTATCTACAATTTTCAGGTCTATCTCTAATTATCTGGTATATCCTTAGAACTTCACATACCTGTAACTATCTGTAATTCTTCAAGCTATCTGGTTTATCTATAGCTTATCAGAAACTATCTGGTTTATTCGAGGGATTGTGCACTCACCCTTTGTAGCCATCCCCAACACTCTTGGCCTGGGTAGAGTTGAAGTTGATCTTGGATGCGAAGGGGAACAGTAGCATCAGGATGGAGGAGGTAGCGTCGGCCGATATACGTTCCAGCTGGAAGCTTGCAGCAGAAGGCGACGACTTGCTGGGATCTGGAAACACAACTTTCGGGGTTAGTTCAGATCCTACAAATTATCAAGTATGAAATTATGCTTTGGCCTGCCAACACAACTTCTATAACTATCCGGTCTATATATAGTGATCTGTAACCACCCAAGCTATCTGGTCTATCTCTAATAAGTCTGGATACTACGAGGGGTGTTCACTATGTGACATTGAAGATGCGTTTTCTGCTGTGGAAGAGTGGTTTCAAGCGCAAAATGACACGTTTTACTCTCAAGGACTTTTGAAGGTCAAGGACAGGTGGCAGAAATGTGTAACTATGCAGGGTGACTATGTAGAGAAATAAATGTAAGTGTGCCCCAATTTTAAGTCTCTGGGTTTATTCCTTCATTGTCATGCTAAGA
>RQTK01001966.1:3198-24440 GCA_003991915.1 Elysia chlorotica
TCTGTCTGTCTGTCTGTCTGTCTGTCTGTCTGTCTGTCTTTCTCTCTCTCTCTCTCTCTCTCTCTCTCTCTCTCTCTCTCTCTCTCTCTCTCTCTCACTCTTTCTCTCTCCGCGCCCCTTTTCTGGTTGCCTATTCATGTATCTAGATTTCAATATCCCAGTTTTCCTCTTTGTTTCTGTCACTGGTTGGAAATCCGATGAGAAATTAATGAAAAGTGCATTTATGCAAGATTCCGTTCTCATTTTGTTTGCTGTTGTTTTTGTTCACTGAAAACAAAGCTCTAACCATAATTACATTTTAATTTGGTCTTCTGTTGTTGCTTTTTTCTGTTTTTTTTCTTACTCATGTATGCAACAATTTTGCACTTTTTTCTGGACAGGTAAATAACCAAAGAGTTGATTACAGCATGAATGTCCGCTAGCAGGTCCAGCAAAAATAATTTAGTGTGAAACTGAAGTTTGATTATTTCCGAATAATATTTCAGCGTCTATTTGATATCAATTTTCTATTTTCACTTACAGTTGAGGGTTGTATTTCATCAGCATTTATTATCTTTGTGACAGGTCTCGACTCGTCGTTCTTTGTCTCTATTTGTGAGTGTGTGTGTATCTCATTCTCTGTCTCAGCCCCCACCCTCTTTTCGCCTCTGATTTCTTCTTCTTCTTCTTCTTCTTCTTCTTCTTCTTCTTTCTTCTTCTTCTTCTTCTTCTTCTTCTTCTTCTTCTTCTTCTTCTTCTTCTTCTTCTTCTTCTTCTTCTTCTTCTTCTTCTTCTTCTTCTTCTTCTTCTTCTCCTCTCTCCCCCTCTCTTCTTCTTCTCTTCCCCCTTTTTAATTTTCTTTTATTTCTTTTTTATCTTTTCTTTTTCCTATTCTTCTTTTTCCTGTTCTTCCTATTTTTCGTCTTCATCTCTCTTGTAATGATGTACATCTTGTCTTTTGCCTCACCATTTCTGTCTATTATACTCGAGAGTCTTCTGTGACTTGGTAAAAATGGATCACAAATCCCACACGACTTCCTGGTTCTACGAAACAAAAAGGACTCAATCTTATATTAAAACCAACATCTAAAATTCTGTATGTTATGCTTTTTGTGTGTTGCTTAGTCTAATACAATGTACCATTCGGTTGAATTGAAAAATAATAATAGACCTAGTTTCATCAAAGAATGACAAGAAATAAGACATGAAGAAAAAAAATTCACAATGGGATTTGGCATTGTAAGGCTTCAAAGCCTTTATTATAATGATTAGCTTTGTACACTGTGGCTTACGTTTGATATCATTAATTTTTTCTATCTTTACTAACAGATAATGGTTTGGTTGTATTTCATCAGCCTTTTTATCTCTTTGTAACTTTTCTCGACTCTTCTTCCTCTGTCTCTATCTCTATCTCTCCGTGTGCATGTGTGTGTGTCTCACTCTCTGTCTCAGCCCCCACCCTCTTTTCGCCTCTTGTTTGCCTACTATGTCTCTCTCTTCTCTTTCACAGTACCCACCCTTCCATCGCAATATTCAGTGAAATTGAATCCAAATTATTTTTCGAAGACTGTCTCAACATCAATATCATCTCTAAATCTTTTGTTGAAGGTGAATTTTCAATCATTGAATTTCTTTTTCATTTTCTTTTTCTTGTTTTATTATTGTTCTCGTTCTTGTTCTTGTTCTTGTTCTTGTTCTTCTTTTCTTGTTCCCGAACGTAAAGTTATTAAAATGGATTACAAAACCTCTCCCGACTTCCTAGTTCTACGAAAAAGGAACCACTCTTACATCATAATCAGCATCTAAAGTTATGTATGTTATGATTTTTATCTGTGTTGCTAACTCCAACACAATGTTCCATTTGTTTGGATTAAAAAATAAAAAAGACCTAGTTTACTCAACGAATGACAACAAATAAATAATGAAAAAAAAATCTCGTATTGAGATCAGGCATTGTAAGGTTTCAAAGACTTTATTATGTTTTTTCCCTGGACACTGTAAATTATACTCTAAAAACTGTTCCCCTGTTCTCTCTGACTTTTTCTTTTGGCATACGATGTCTTATATTTTACCAAGACTTGGTTTTTGATGCGGAAAGTTCTGGTTCGAGTCCACGCTCTGGGATGCGACACCCATTGGTCACATAAATTATACGCAAAAAGAAAACTTGATCGTCTACGAACAGATCCCCAAAAACAGAGGAGATTGAAACACCATGCTGAAACAACTTACAGATCAGCTTAGACAGCGGAGTCTCACGACATTCGGGGGTGCGGTGGCCCTGGAGTAGAACATCGGCTTCCGACGCAAAAGGTCTGTGGTTCGATTTCGCTCCCTACTGGTTGGGTTGGTGTCATACGGCTGAGACAGGAGTCATGGTATCGCCGCCCTGTCTCAGACGTCAGTCTTGAGGTCCATTCACAATATAGTATATATAGTGCTTTTCTTGGGCGTTAAACCAACTCAACTACTGACGATATTTCAGCAGAGGGGGCTTCAAACGAGGCTACCCAAAATAACAGGCAAAGTGACCGAATCAACTGAAATGAACACATTTTGGCATAACAAAGGTTATGGTAACCTATTTAGTTTAAATAGTACCATAGTTTTAGGACGGAAGAATAACTCAGTAAGTATTATTTGTTCGAGCTACCAACATTCTAGACTAGTACTGTAAACCGTTCTAACTGGGCCTAATATTTTAATGATTTATCTCACTTTAGTTACAAGCGCAAATATTTCGTTTACTTCTGTGACCCTACCTGTTGTTTTTGGAAGTCTCCACCATAGATCAAGTAAGTCATCCCGGTATTGAAAAATTCTGAAGATTTAGAGAGTTAAAAAAGGAGAGAGCTTGCCTTTTGAGATCAAGACTTTGTGTTTAAAAAGCCTTTAAGACAGTATGTTGCAAAGGGTAATCATGCTTCAATCTTATTCAATTCAATATAAGCTTAAGGTAAAAGAAAAAAAAAGATGAAAATGAAAGAAATTTTGGCGTGTTAACACTCCACCGTTTTTATTCGTCAAAATAAAAAGTCATTCCAATCGTAATAGCTGGAAAAATTGTACTGCAGCATTTCACATTTCTAGATAAGTATAAAACATTACAACAAAAACTAAAAAAAATAATCATAAAACCATAATATTATTTTTTTTAATTCAAAACAAAAAAATACATCTGTTTTCAGTTTAAAACCAAACAATTACATTTACGAAAGAAAAAAAGAATGAATACCCTAAACCGCTTTAGGCACTGTCTTGCCGTCAATAAACAAGAATAATTATTTGGAGAAAATACAATATGTACAAGATAGGCTATATTATGACAAATGCTCGTGCCCGCTATTCGACTAACACGACAACATCACAAGCGAAGAAACTTAACACATTTAAACCACTAAATCTGACACAGACTTTTTAGACACTAAGGTAAACTCTAGATCTATGCACATCTACTCAAAGATCGTAAAAAACTACCAAAGATTCGTTTTTAACACATATACTTGTACAAGAGAAAACAGATGTAAAAAACAACAACAACAACAACAACAACGGGGTAGATCTAGATCAAGCTTGAAAATGACTGGAGAGAATGTATTCAGAATCTGGAATGGTGAAAAGAGGACAGAAGAGGGTGACGATAAACGGAGGAGAAAGGGAGGATTGTGGTGAAAATAGTATAATAATTATATAATTTATTCATGAATTTTTCGGTACCATTTTTGAGTGATATCTACTTGTAGAAATTAAACAGTCACCACTTTGGACCATTTCAAGTCAAAACTAAAAACGTTCTTGTTTAGAAAAGCATTTACTTAGGACGATGTTGTGGTATCTCTGGGATTCATAGATAGAATGTGTGTGTGTGTGTTCAGATAGTATGTGAGTGTTTTTATTAATGTTAAGCGCCATAGAGCACTACTGTGGATTTTGGCGCTTTATAAGTGAATTATTATCAAAAAGATCAAGAACAGATAGATACAAAAACTCATTCATACCAACATATGAGTAAGGAAGGATTATGGTGAAAATAGTATAATAATTATATAATTTATTCATGAATTTTTCTGTACCATTTTTGAGTGATATATACTTTTTCCTTCCCATGTTTTTTCACATTTTTCCTTTAAATATCACTTTAGTTGTTGTTTTTTTTTAATTATTTATAAACAATTCATATACAACCCCACAGTTGTTGAATCTAGGCAACACTGAGACGTTCAGAAAATGCAAGGCCTACAGAATTATTCACTATGGTACATTTAAAATGTAAAGCAATCTATGGCAGGTTAAACAAACAAGACAAAAACAAAAATTTAAAATATAAAGCAATCTATGGCAGGGTAAACAAACAAGACAAAAACAAACAAGGGAGAGAATTTAACGCCGCGATGACATAAGTATAAGAGATTATAAAACATTATAGAGTAGAAAAAAAAAAACAACCCGGAAATAACCTTGCTTTAACCCATGAGTCGCATACACAAGAAAGCATAACACCATAAAAAAGAATTCTGAGTGCTTTGTACAGATTTGTGAGTTGAACATCAATTTTACACTGTTGCTATGCACAAGTCTCAGTATTTTATTTAACTTTGTACAATAGAAGTGTCATTTTCTAAAGGCTCTTCGTTTCAATCTCTATCGCGTTTCCAGTCACATACTTTCATCTTTTCGACATTCAGTGGTACAATGTATATATGAATATTTAAAAGGAAAAGCATTAGATGTCAGTTTAGACAAAAAAAGAAGAAAATAAGAAAAAACAAGAGAAAAATTCAAACGCGATTATAGTTTGTCCTTTTGTAAAGATGTTTCGTCTCCGTTCCTTTTCCAGTATCATACTATTCCTCACATCCCTGTTTTTGAAATTCATTGGTACCTTTCAAGGCAGGTTGAAAAGTTCTAAAAGCATAGTGTTTTTCTAGAGGCCAGATGAACAATGATGAACCCAATATGCATTTTGCAAATCACAAAAATTGTCACCTTTCTACAGATTGAAACAATTGAAAAATCAGCGTTTTTGACATAAATTATTCTACAAAATATCATGTAATTATTTTTAAGTTAATCATATGATTTAAACAAGATAACAATTTCATTTTTGCTTTTATAGACCGACAAAAAATACATGTGTTTTGAATAATACAATATGAGTCGGTGCTGTTTTTCACATGCGCTGAAACAAATTATTTCTAGGACAAAATACATGGCCTATTGATAATCTGTTCGGCCATATCAAGAGATTTTTTTTTTACCATTGAAAGCTAAAAAAAAACAAAAAACATGAAACAGTCTTTCCACTTGAACTGTTATAGATATTACCAGGTTTGAGCGACGCAGTTACAAAGTAGAAACAGTTCGACTTAATAGTAATGATAAGAGCACTTTTACACATAAATCAATAGGACACAACCTCCAAAGATAAAAATTCTCAAACAATTTAACGTTATTCGAACCCCACGCTCTTTCTCTCTATCTTTCTCACTTTTTCTCTCTCTCTCTCTCTCTCTCTCTCTCTTTCTCTCTATTACTCTCTCTCTCTTTCTCTCTGTGTCTCCCTCTCTTTCTCTCTCTCTCTCTTTCTCTCTTTTGCTCTCTCTCTCTCTCTCTCTCTCTCTCTCTCTCTCTCTCTCTCATCCACACTATCTCACTCCCTATCGCCTTTCTCTGCATCAGATGTACACTATAACATAACAACATATTATTCCTTTTAAAAATTAAATTGAGCGAAGAAATCACAACGATGGTTTAAACTAAGTTTAAACTCTGTACACTGGAAACTTGTTATCATTAAAAACTGCGCTTAGTATTGGATCTTAGTTTATCGTACCGTTTTATTCATTATTTTATTTCTTCAATTTCACGGCGAATTGTCCGCAAGTTTCCATTAAAGAGATTTAAGTTTACATTTCTTTTCACTAGGAAACGAATCAAACCAAAATATAAAACATTGTAATATAGTTTTAAAACTTTTCGTTTGATACCGATAATTAAATCAAGAAAGAGAACTTATTAACGAACGTTGTGTGTATATTTGTTTTCTTACTTGAAGTCCAACGCCAGCACTGTATAGACTATATTGTGGACGGGCCTCAAGACTGACGTCTGACAATTTTACGTGCTGTCACACACGATACATGGGTTGTTTTTTTGTGGGGGGGGGGGGAGACGTGACATTGCACAGTTATACAGACATCGACCAGTATGGAAAGTAATTGGACAAATAAATTTTTTATCGATGGTGGTAATCGAACCGCGAACCTTCCAATCTGGAGATTGGAGAGAAGATAACCCCTACATTGCAAAGCGAAGACGGCATGCTAGAGATATTTTCTCCTTTGTCATTGACTACTATCCGATATCGTTGAGCAGTGCTTAGAGAATTAAATATACTTGTAGAAGTAACGCAAATTATATTTACATTATCAAAACTATCTTCACAATAACTAGATAACAAGAAATTCGGAAATATATTTATAAAAAAAACACCGACTCATTGATGGACTTAAGCCACAGTCAAAATAATGCTAATTACAATGATCTTCGAAGTTATTTACTTTTCCTGCAAGGAGGGTGGTATATACTAGACTGAATATGTGAGGCTCAGTGACTTTCAGGGGTTCCCTTTGCCACTGCACGACTAAAAAGCAGGGATTTACTAAACGACTAATGCAGGTGAACCACAAAGATAAAAATAATAATTATAGGCAAATGTACTAAACACATTAAAACAAGGTGAATAACTGTTTTCATGATGACAACACACTAGGGGATGATATATTAATAGTATAGTTTTAATATATATTAAAACCATATTAGTACATGAAAGGAATAAAAGCTCCGGTGGAAAAATAATTATACATTAGGAAGAGTTAACACATAAAAAGCATTTTATTTTAAAGCATTACCATTGGCTTGAAACTATTATTAGTTTAACAAATTAAGGGTCATACTTTCATTTTGGTAAGTGTACGATTAGTTTTAAAATGTGCGAATTAAAAGCATTACGACGAGTTGTAAGCTACTGCAACGTTGTACTTACTATCTGTACTATGTAAGCAGTAAAGGTCGTGTTATATAATATGGTATTTAGTCGGAGACTAGTCCATCGGTTCAAAGTTTCTTAACACCCACACTGCGATACAGTTATTTTGGAAAGGTGTTGCTGAGGAAATATTTCGAAGATTGACAAGTTCTTCAACCAGGGACTGGCTCACATTGGTCTTCTGATTCCTGAACCATCGTAAATATTATATTAGATCATAATCAATAACCAGGCTTAGAAAGCAAGTGCAATTTGTGTCAATACACCAGTGTCTCACGTCAGTTCGTGGCGTCCATCTTGAAATGTGTGGGGCTTCACATGAGGTAACGCGTGACATAAAAAACAAGTTTTATCTGCAGTATTGTCAAAATTAGTTATAACAGCATGATGAAGTTCCATTTGTTCACAAGATCCATCGAAACAAATTTTGTAGAGTTTGGGTGCCCGGTTTGGATATAAAAGAACCATTAGGACTATTGAGATAGTCATAAATCCGTTAGAGTCTAAACTTTTGATTGCGTTTTTTTTCTTTCTTTTCAAGTGCGCTAAAGGTAGAGATGGAACCGTTTTAAAGTCGTCTCGCGAACTGTAAAAAGGCGCAGCAGGTTGTGCTTCTAGCATTGTGCGTCAAGAGTGGAGACTTACTGTTTGTCTAACTTCCAAAATCTTAATAAAGGAGAAACGGCAGCAAAGAAAACTAACAAGAAACGACAACAGTGATGCTAATACAACAATGGAAACCAGCGTATAAAAATTCAGTAAAATGCGTTGCAAAACTGAGGGGGGGGGGTATATTATATCCTTTAAAAATAAATGATAAAAAGTAATAAAAGCATAAAATGTCAATTAAAATTATTGAGTGAAAAACATCATCCTCTACATAATATGTATATTATACACAACCGTTTCAGATAGAACAACACAGATATATGATCGGGTAGAAGCCAATTTCACAGCTGCAGTATGAGGAAATGTAGTGTGCCGCATTGAATAAATCCCTCTTATGCTGGTCAAAGCCATAGCGCTGGGGGACACACTCAATTAATAGCCTCAAAGACGACTTTAATTAACAAACTATCAATAAACATACAGTGTTATAATTAGAAATGTAGACGGCATTATATTATCATAATTTTAAAAAATCAACGTAAATGATATATCAAAGAAAAGAGTTTAATATTAAAAAACAAGACCCACGCGTTTTTTTTAAAAGGATGTAATCAGAATAAAAGCAGAATGGGCTAATGCCTAGTATAAACTTGAAGATAAGATTTTAGTAATGTTACATGTTATTGAATAAGAAAGACATTATAATAACGTGTATTAATATCAAAGTCAAGCTAAGAATTTTTCATGATAATAATAAAGTTCCATTAACATGTGAAAAGAAGCAAATAAAAACATACACAAAAACAAAAAAACAACCACATAAAAATCCATTACTTCTCTTCAAGGCAATTCCAAGACAGCTTGTGATTTCTTTCTCTCTCTCCTACTACCTACTTTATCTCACATTCTTACCCCCCCCCCTCTCCTCTCCCCTCTCTTTTCTCTCTCTCATTCATTCACTATTCTTTCTGACATCTCTCTTTTTCTCTGTACCCTCCCTTTTCTCTCTCTCTCTCTCTCTCTCTCTCTCACTCTTTCTCTCTGTCCCTCTATCTATATCAAGAAATTTTCCTCGTTTAAATTTTAAAAATGTATCTCTTCGTATCTCTCTATATCTGTGTGTATCTCCGACTCCTCTCTCTCTCTCTCTCTCTCTCTCTCTCTCTCTCTCTCTCTCCCACTCTTTCTCTCAATCCCCTCAGTCACTTTCACTTTACCTATGCAGCACTTTCTTTGCCATTTCTCTCTCTCTCTCTACAGACTTTGTCCTTTTTTCGGTCTGCTTCGATCTTGATTTCAAGGCCAATATACAGCACTAAAGTATTATGCACCAGAAATGTAAAACATCGAAGAAGTATTTTAAAATGTGTTATAACATTAGTGACAACAAACGCAACGGCAACAATGACAATATTATTTACAAAGACGGGCTTGCAGATAAACAGATGTAAATACATGTAAATATTCGACAGAATAGAGTGGTCAATTATTCAAGATAAACGAAAAGGGGCTTGATTGCTGATGCAATAATAGGCAGGAGAGGAATTTCAAAATATAGAATACACTGAAAACCCTTAGAAATGTAGCACGAAAGGAAAGGGAAAAACCAAAACATGAATTAGATCTACAGTAAAAAAATGGTCACATATCGAGCTTTCTCCCCCAGGATTGGAACTATGTGAGTGCAGAATTGTTTCACGCTAAATAATGATACCGTATAATAAGATGAATTAACAAAATATTGAATAACATACTTAAAATAACATTCTATGGATAAGAAAAGAATAATAATTGTTATGTTTGTTACATTACCCTGTATACAAATCACACTGTTGCCCCCAATTGGTGCAAAATGTTTATACATTGTGGACATTTTGATACTTTAAAGAATATGGAAATTTAATAGTGTTAAGTTTACCAAAATGTGTATTTGCCACGAATTTTAAGTCTACAATAATTCTGAAAAAAATAATGTTGTTTTAAGAGAAAGCCGTACTACGATGCGAGGCTTCCAAGTTGTTTATTTATTTTAACCTAAATAATACTGACTGTTTAAAAAGACTTTAGGAAGAGATTGTGAATGTGATTCGAATTAATTTTTTGGCTAATTTGGGTGAATAAAATGTGGATTTAATAATAGGAGTAAATTTATACACCAATCGATGTAACTCTACGTTTTAATCTATTGATTACAGTCTTTCTGGTCGTTTATCCAGTTTAGTCTGATGAAGCGAATTAAGGCGAAACTGTTTTATGTATTTTTCAACCTTTGTAGCTTAAACGTAATGTGTTAGTTTTATTGTATCCCTCAATAGCTAGGTTGTGCGTATCCCTTTTTATTATTATTAGTCGTTTATCCACTATGGGTTCTACATATTGATGCGTACAATTAGAGGGAATCTAATCACCGTGCAGGGTCCTCCATTGGAACATAGGAGACGTTCAATCCAGAAAGAATACATTCCACCTGATCATTTTCTACGCCACTGAGCGTACAATCAGAGAGTATGAAATAGTGAGAGGTTTCACGAAGACAAATTTGCGTATATGGCTCAAGATATTAAAGGCAGTAGCTTCCGAAAATCTTAAGTATCACCTCATTCTCAACACTGCTCAACTGTCGTGATTTTAATTTAAAAAAATAGAATGGATTTAGTGAGAGGTTTCACAAAAAGAGCTCACAGTGTTTTGACACGCCAAGCTAGCGTGAGGAGTGCTCATTCTATTTCTTTATTGAAATTAAGGCTATTGAACGCGTGCGATGTTCAGACTAATTTTTATTAAGGTTTAAAGAGGAAACAACCACCTTACCAACCTTGAGCCTTCTACGCAAATTCCACCCTCACAGTATCTGGTATAACTCCAGCGCTCCCACGGTCTCCAAAGGTACTAGTCACTAATACAGCCGTAAGATGGAAAACTTCATGATGCCGCGAAAGATAATTCTTTGTGTGTATAGTCGGCTGATTGTACACCAAGTCCAATCATTTGCTAACTACTTTGATTCGATTTATACTACATGACTTCACTCGTCTTGTCGCAATTACTTCATTAGTGGCGAGTAGTCAAAATCGATATAATTATCCCTAAATGATTCGTTCTGATTTTTTTCCTCTATTTTTCTTTTTTTCTTCTTCTTCATTTTTTTAAATTCCAATAGGAAAAGTGCAAGGTACAAATCAAAGCCGTTAAGACCGGAATGAACATCAGATCATTTGGTCTTTGCATTGAAATCTTAGTGATATACAATTTATGTGTTATTATAGGTTTCCTTTAAGTTTTTCTCGACGCTAATTACTCCATTGCGTCGAGGGTGATCATCTTTCGAAAACCATTGCTGATGCTGATGGTAACCGTAACCTATGAAGCTGTATTATTGGTTATATTGATTACCAGATCCTTATAGTTGCCTCATTTGTTCTGTAGAAATTTGTTCGTTTGTTAATTAAATTGCCTGAGTTTATCTCGTGGCAATCTCTTTGTTTTCCCTTTTATCTACAGAGAAAGAGAGAGAAAGAGAGAGGGGGAGAGGGAGAGAGAGAAAGATAGTGAGAGAGAGAAATAGAAAGAGAGAGAGAAAGATAGTGAGAGAGATATCGGCGACATTCGTTTTAAAGTTTTTTTTAAACACTCCAACGCTTTCATGAGTTTTCAATGTTTCCTTTTTATAAATTCCCTTTGGAAAAAGTAATAGTTGTAAAGCATATGTCTTTTTAAAAATGTAGAGAAGAAAAGGACTAAATATAGAAAGATATGCAGTAGAAAAAGTAATCCAGCTTTAATCCACAGCATATCGACTTAAATGCCCACCCAATGTTACAATAACAGGAACGAGTTCGGTAGACACAAGGCAGTTTATTAATAGAAAAAGTACGAGATAGTGCACTGTCAATTATAAAAATCCACAATGCACAAATAATACATTGGAGTAAAAAAAAAACAATAAGTCGTCAGTGTCATTTTTTTGTTTCAAAGAGAATGTTTGCTTGAATCAGAACCGATGCGGAGAAAAAGAAACTTGCAAGATATTTAGAGCACTCAGGATTTGGGATTCTTAAACTTGTGAAAGGATGTCCTTTGTTTGTGCATGACCTTGCACAAGGTCACGACCTTTGGCCCTGGGGTCATGACAGGCGACAGTCGTTCTTCCCGCGCTTGTGGGTTCTCTTCATCTTCGGCTTGGAACCCCGGCGGACAAGACTGCGGCTTCTGGAAACGAAGAAACAGAAGAGGGAAATAGTTAGACATCTCGACATTAGAAACACGAAAGGGAAATAGAACGAATTTGTGAACATATATGAATGTCCCCTCACTGATCGAAACAGAAGTCCTAGTAGCCCCACTTTGCTTCTGTATGGCAGCACGTAAAATAGTCAAACATTAGAGTTGACACTCGTTAATATTTATTATCCTCCTTGGGAACGAAGGAAACGTAAAATAGGAGGAAATTTCTTAAGTGAAAATGCTAAAAATTACATTTCGGTATCAGATACACTAAAGAAAAAAAAAGTAATTTAGTTTTAGTAACACATGAGGAAAAATAAGACTTTTCGGCATAAGGAAAACAATGGAAAAAAATAAGACCTGCATTTGAAACACAAATTGGACAAGCAACATGACATACATTTTGGTATAAAAAAAAACACAAGGGAAAAGTAATCAGGCATCTGAGCATTAGAAACAAAGTGCAGGAAGTAGTGAGAGTTTTCAGCTTTAGAATCACTAAGGCGGAAAAAAACTATTTTTGAGTTTTGAATCCCAAATTTCCTTTAGATCTAAAAAGAGGTTACACTTTTTAGAGCCATGCATTGCTCGACTAGAGACGGGTCCTTAAAACGCATGGGTTTGCCTTTTGTCTTTCAACCGGGTATTATTTCTGGTTACAGGTTGTTGATTATTATCTCGTCAAAAGTTAGGACCTAGAAATGGTTAAAACTGAAATATTTTCTACAAAGTGAATATAATTATAAGAAGTGCATTTATTGACTGTAGATTTCTTCCTCAACCAGGACACATGTGTTTGTAAGTTTATTGTACCTTCAGTGCAAAACGGTCTACTACAATTTCGAAAGCAGGTGTTTTGACCTCTTGAGAGCAAGTGGGTTGCGGAAGCTAACCCAATAACTACAGAGACAACAAAAAGCGAGATTACAGCTCTTAAAATTTACGTTCATCTCACGTTCAATAGTCAGTTAATATACATGGGTGAATAATTATGCGTGGTAATGATATTATTATAAGAAAGTCACCGACTGAAACTTTAGCAGGTCGCAGAAATAAAAAATACAAGTGTATTATACATAAAAGACGATTCGCTTGATTTCTTGAGTACACTTGACATTTTTATTGTATTGGAGAAACCATGAAACAAAAGAGTTCTTCAATATAATGTACTGGTTTTTATTCTAAGCCCTGTCTTTTTAAGAGTACAAGCATGTGGCCGTTTTTATAATGATAGAGTATCACATCACAGGGTATATCCTAGAAGCGTAAGTGATCAGCCTTAGTAAGAGATCCTTTGCAAAACACACAAACACAATCGGCAGAACTTATTTGTCAGATTTCGTCTCCAATTGATTAGGTTCAGTATCCACACAACGTAACGGACTGAAACAGGACCCATGACGTTACCTTACTATCTCTCTGTTTAAAGTCGTAAAATTGTCAGACGTTAGACCCAGATTAGTCCCCACCTTTCAAAATCATTGCTGCTCCTGTCCCCCTCCTCGCTATTACCAAGTTTAACAATTTACCTGACCAACTATTAAACCACTCAGGTTCAAATCAAATCTTCTAAATGCAACCTACTAAATCAGGTTAACCAGGTCCTCAACTCTTGTCCCAATCTCTTAAAATCAACTAACCAACTCAACCAACTAGAACAACCAGGCAATCAATCATCCGAATCCCTACATCCTTCTAGGATGCACCCTGTGATGTGATTTAACTTCTTGGCGTCGCCATTCCATTCCTTGTTCTTCCCAATCACTTAAACAGGTAAATCCCCAAACACCAAAGCAACCAGAAACATACTCATCTACCCACCAAACCAGCCAACGAACCAACCCACCAACCGATCCGGCTCGCTCTCGTCCAGGGAGTTTGCACTGCGCCTGCGCGTCGAGAGCACGTGACTTAGCGGGCCCGCGTGACGTCCCTCCCCACGTGACTGGCTCAGCAGCAGACGGAAAATGTCCTCCACGTTCTCGTCCTCTTTGGCGGATACCTGCACAGGTTCAGTTCAAGAAAAACGAATATGAATGATAAAGACAAGTAATAATCATTATGTTGCGATAGATTTCCCAACAGGAAAAAAAGGACTGTGATCTTACCAAGACTCACACACTCACTGAAGACTTCCACTCTCTTTCTCATTCACACACTCACTCCCTCACTCACTCACTCACTCACTTCCACTCTCTTTGTCACTCACACACTCACTCACTCACTCACTCACACATTCAGTCCAACTGTCTCACTCACTCACCCACCCACTCACTCAGTCACTCACTCACTCCCACTCCCTTACTTATTCACTACCTTACACTCTCTTTTCACTCTCTAACGTACCTCCACAAAGGCGCCTGGGAAATTGTTGCTGTAGATCCAGTTGAGTGTGTCAAACTTCTCCACCTGCCTGGCGTTCTCCAGATCCATCATGGTGCCCACGATCACACACGGGAGGCCCTGTAGATGATGCACAAGTAAACACACCAGACTTTAGAGAACTAGTTTTTCATTTTATCAAACAATAGACAATGTCAGGCAATAAAACACACCTGTCGCCTGGCATTTGCTCATTGGTTTAGCATGCACTAGACGATGAGATCTCCGGTTCATATTGTTGCAGCACATAAGATTTTCAGACGATAGTCTTGGGGTTGGTCCAAAATATTGCCTATTTAATGTTGGCGTTGGACGTTAAGTAACCAACTTAACACCAACAGCACAACACTATGTTTGACTAGCGCAGATGCCTGGTTTTAAGTGAGTGGTTTAGTAAATACAAACATATATGTACTAGACGATGTCACCTAAGTGCATCTTCAAGTCATCAGTTTGTTGAAGACATGAAAAATGAATAGAAGAATATATTTTTAAATTTCATTAATTATAAATTAGAATAACCACGATACATGTTTGGTCAGAGAGAGTAGGAATATGAAGATACAAGTACAGTGTAAGAAATAATCATACTGATACAGAGAGAAAAACAAACACACATCTAGAGATATATCTCAAGACCCCTACATAACACTACAAACTCGATACTCAAGAAAATATTTAAAGCCTTGAAGAGAATTGAACCCGCTCTAAATTGGTACCCACTCGCCTTGACAAGGCTGCAACACTGTAGCCTGACCATTATTCCAATATTCCATCCACAATCACAAACAACACCAAGAGTTACCATAGCTTTGACTTTTTGAATAATAAAAGAGCGTAATCGGATCGCGTGATAAGACCGATAATTTTCGCCAATCAAGAGTTGGTGTCAGAAGTAACGCTACAATCGCCGGGAGACGTAGTCATCATGATCATGAACAATCCAGGTAAAGCTGATGTACTTAAAGAGGCTTAAGCACTTACACAATGATTCTATAATCTTATCAGAGACACGATACTGCCTCTAGATAATTTGACATAACTAGCGTTATTACTTTATCCTTTACCCTAAGTCGATGACTGTTCGTTTTTATGTTATCAATTATACTGCTTTCTGTGAAATTACGCTTTCACAGAGAGAAAACTAGCATCATTATTTCTTACAGGTGTCATCTCACTATTGCTGTGTATGATACAGTCGTCACTTAAGTTTTGTCATATTGGAGCTCTGTGCTAAGTCTTACAATGTTGTTACAGAGCAGTGTCTTTGGTTCAAATGCTGTAAATGGGGTATGCGGCACAGGATTTGTATATTTTTACTATATTTTTAGCATTCTAATTATATCGCCACTGTTTAACAACCTCCAACCTAGGTCTTAACCTGCTTGAATAGACATTATGTTCTTTTGAAGAAGTTATATATCTTCGAAGTTGAAATTGTTTCAATAGGGTTCTGAGATTAGTCATTATAATGTATTTTATGGTCTTGTAGGTCCAACCATCAACAAGTTGTTACTTGAGTCTGTTTTCTACTTGGAAATGCTTGTTGTTGGATGAGATTACGTTCATTTTTTCAAAACACAGTCCAGAAAATCTGTGACTACCCTAAACTATTTTCAAAGCACAATATTAATAATTTTCATCGCATTTCTTTTGCTTTTTCAGTTTGAATACAAAATGTTCGCAATTATTACGAAAAAAAAAGGAATTTCTTTACAATATTTTCCTCACCCAATTCTTAATAATTATGAATTATCAGCATTTGCGGCATCTTGACTTGTCAATAGCAGGCAGTGTATGGAGTAACCACAACGTTAATTTTGTCAATTAGAGGAGTGTAAAGTCTTAAAGTAGTGTATTTTGCTCTTCCGTTCCTGAAAAAAATTTAACAAAAAGCTCTATGCTATTGTCAAAAACAGACTTAGGAATATGGTTGTTAGTTTATTAACCTCTTCTCATCAGTTCGCACACATGGTGTGCGGGTTAGTATGCCCTTGTGCTAGCCCCTTTTTGTATTGGTCTGCAACCCTTCCAATTCAAAATCCTAAATAGCAAAGCTTTCACTTTTTCAAGTCTTTAATAATGTCCCTAAACTAGTGCGCACTCAAGAAATCGACCAAAAATCATGAGAAGTGGAAAACTTATAAGATATTGTCCACAGAAAAAAAAAACATATGCTGTCCTAATCATGAATATAAGTAAAATAATAGTCAAGACAGGTCCTGACTAACACTAAAAAAAAATAACCATTAGCAAAAACAAAACAAAAGCAACGAAAAAGGAAAATAAAAAGTTGCATTTGGCACGCATCTCCAACCAGTGCAATATAATGTCTGCTTAATGATCTCCCCTTGTCTAGAAGTCTATTACCTCGCGGCGCTTTCTGTTCTCGAAATTGGAAATCTCCGTAAAAGATGGCGGCTGTGTCACGGGGTCAGACGAGGTCTGGCCACCAAAGGGAGGTAAGCGCGGTTTTGATGTCCCCATTACAAAAAAGCTGGCGGCCAAAAAAAAAAACGATACGATTAAGTCTAGCGCAAGGTGAACGGTTATCGACCGCTTTTATTTTTATCTTACACTGGGGGACAGCTGGATGGCCCGTACATTGGTATCGGTAGAGCTGTTTTATAATTGACGTGGGGAAATGAAAAAAAAGGGTAGGGGTGTGCAGACTAGAGAAAATTTATTTTAATTTCTTTCGGAACAAGTAGATGCTTCATCTTAACCATATTAAATATCATATTGGTGCAAGTCTATTTGTGTACAAGTTGTTGTTTTGTTGTTGTTGTTGTTGTTGTTGTTGTTGTTGTTGTTGTTGTTGTTGTCGTTGTTGTTTATAAATTACGCAGTTCCAGCCTAGAAAAACATAATCTCTACCAGGAATAATGATGTATTCACAACCTGGCCAGGAATCATATAAGCGGAAAAAGACCTTGGTTCCAAGATGGTGTCTGGAATATTTTGCGTTTTTTGTTTGTTTTGTTTTTTTTAAATATTGGGCAAAATACATTTTCCATGGACGTACCATTATGTACAATTTCGTTAAGAACAGAAAATAATGTTGTATTTGGTACAGGAGCAAATTAGTTGCATAAGGCAAAGTTTTGAATCTCGGCCACGTGGGCTATCACTGTACCAGATAAAAGACGCTTGTTTTGAAAAATTAAGGAACAAAAAGTAATAAAATCAAAATACCTCAACACAGCAATTTAAATGTTTTTGAAAAAAAAAAATAGACCGGAGCTTTGTTGTTATTGCAACATATACCCACAGAATAGTCTTTTCGTTTAAAATAACACCGATTTTTTTGTCTATTTACAAAACCAGGGTATTCATGTAAATGAAATTCAAGAATGAAAAAAAAAGACGCACTCAATGTCTGGCTGTCGGAAATGCAAAATACAGCTGCTATTTTGTAAAGTCTGATAACAAGACAAGAATGCTCAATGTTGTGTCTCTTATGTGGATGAGGTTTGTTGGTTTGTCTCTCACCAATCATCGCAGGCATCTACGCTATTTCGCCGACGTGTCGCAAGGTCAAATCTGATATTTTTTCATGCTTTTACGTGTAAAAAAACATGTGGAGTTATGATCACTTCTATCAAAGACAGCAACTTTATACTCACATCGATCAAAGCTATTTATATTTTGATTTCCTTTTTCTTCGGTGACCCTGATGAGTTCATGCTGGACCTTTAAAATTAGATTTATGAACTGAGGTGGCTTCTGGCATTTCTATTTCTAGAGAGAAAACTAATTACGAACCTTTGGTTCTGGAATAGTAACAAACCATCCTATGTATAGCTTTATCAGTTAGTCACATTCTGATTTGTGTAACAACAATCCACTGGGGTGAGTGAGTACTCGTTATAGCGCAGACCTTGGATCATAGTTTACAGTCACTGAGGTGTAGTTGTAGTTGAGTTGGTTTAATGTCCAACATCAGCACTATAATGGCTATATTGAGGAAGGGCTCCAATACTTACGACAATTTTATGTGCTGTCACACACGAGAAAGGGTGAGGATGCCATGACTCCTGTCTTATCC
Source organism: Elysia chlorotica (assembly GCA_003991915.1). Classification (NCBI taxonomy): domain Eukaryota; kingdom Metazoa; phylum Mollusca; class Gastropoda; family Plakobranchidae; genus Elysia; species Elysia chlorotica. The sequence goes on from RQTK01001966.1 coordinate 21,489, forward strand.
GTTCACATTAAACTGACACCGATCCAACCAATAGGGAATGAAATCGCCAGGGCTCGAACCGCGAATCTCCTGCATTGGAAGCCGATGTTCTATTCCAGGGCCACCGCACTCCCCCCCCCCTCCCCGCCCCACTCACTATCATTGACTATGAATTTTCTTTCGCTAGTTAAAAATAAACCGGCGTATTTTTATTTTTATCTTACCGTAAGATAAATACTCATCTAACAAATACAATTAGTGATGTGCTAACGGAAATATGCCGTCCTTGAAGTCCCCTAACGTCAACATTACCTCCATCTGACTTCCACATCCAATTACTTGTCTATTACCTGTAGTAGTACTTCACCGCTCTCCTCTTCTTCCAATGCTACTAATTAATTTACGCTTTCATTCAAAGTCCCTTTGTTTTCGTGTTTAGTGTTCATACAGGCGCTCTGAGAAGGAAATTGGAAAATACTAGGACAACTAACGAACTGAAAGGCCTGGTTAAGTCCTTGATCAGGAACGATGCAACGATGGAGTGAAAAACGGGACGATTCATTGTTCGAAGAATATTTACAGATGATTATAATATAATATAAAATATCAAAAGCAAACCAAAGAGACAACACAAAACATTTAGCTAACAGATTATTAGTTTCTAATCCATCGCTACTAAGATTGGACTTTCCCGGAAACAAAACCTTGAAATAACTTTTTCTTCTGTTTTTGTTTCCAAGAAAGGTCAACGACGGTGAAGTCGTGCCGTTATTGTTTTGCTTATAGTTATTCTAGTATGGGCCGACAGTCAGTGCTTCTAGTAATTATTAGTGTTGTGATAGACTGACGCTGGTTAGCCCCAGACCGACCCTGTTTACCCTTACTGCACTAATTAAGACTTTGCGAAATGTGAGAGATTCCATGATCCAGACTCAGACAACGTTGCATCATCGCACTGCCTCACTGTGAAACTCATATCGACACTGAGATCATCTTGTTTGGTGGAATACCAAACTATGACCACTTTTGTTCTATAATAAATGCTAATAATGTTTACCATAATCATACTTATTTGTAAAACTAAAGATCAAAATACAAGAATGAATTTAAAATATTCGAAAAATGCGAAATTTTTAACAATGTTGTAGGTATTTAAGATTGAAATATTAAAGTTTTAACACTCTAAACCTAGCATTTCTAGACCTTTTATTTTATGCCATATCTAAAAAATTTCCGTCATTGAAGTCAAGCATTAAAAAAAATCTTCTATACCTACTGTTGTAAATATAATTGTGATTTTTCACAGAACCTACATCAGTTTGTAACCCTTCCGCATGAAAAGTAAAAGGCAGCAGATGGACTGCATATTAGCTCTGAAATGAATGACCATGTCATGATATTACGTTGGTAGAGAAGATCTAGAAAAAACAAAAGCAGTTCAATGCTCCTTGCTCCCCAAAGTATCACTGTTTTCTCTTTGCCACCTAACTTAAATTCTTTACTTTTATGCAATAAAATATATTCAATAAAAAATATTAGAGCTTCTATATTTAGCCTTAGATTAAAGAAAATTATTCAGAGGCCTTCAAATAGCTCTTGACAAAAATGTCATTTATTGGTTAAAACAGATGTAAAAGGAAGTAGAAACACATTTAAAAAAATTGTTTTTTACCTCCCATTTATTCCCAGATGGAAAAAGATTAATTTAGATTTAATTTTGCTTTAAAGGAAAAGAAATGAATTGTCTCAAAAACAAAGAGGTCATCGCAAAGTACGCGTAATATGTTTGTTTTGATCATAGCACTCGGTAACTCGATAGTCTAACTTCTCATGCATTTTTTTTTTATTAAATAAATGACGGCCAATCAAAACTTAGTTCCAAACCCCTCCCTCACTTTTCTTACAATTTTTATTAGACTTAAATTTCTTTTCTTCAGAAGTAAGGCAGCTTTTCTCCCATCTAAAAATGTCCAACATCAAGAATAAACTTGGCTTTGGGGTATTCATATTTCAGTTTTCTTAAGTACATTTCCTCAATAAATCTCTCTAAGTCGCTATCTAGATAAATAAAGGTTTCTCAATTATCGTGTATTCATATCTCGGTCATCGACATCGTACTAGAAGCTTCATTTCCTTTCATTTTTTTTGGGTTGAAGAAAAAAAAAGTAATTCCCATCTCTTAGTCCTCGGTTAATAAAATCTCTCTGCTACTTGGATTTCCTGCTATCGGATTAAATTATATCCCTAGAGATTACGGGGGATAATTACTGGGGATTAAATTTCAGAGTTTAATATTATCTTTTTACATCGCAATGAAATTGAAGTAGGATCTGTGCTACTTGAGTAGCTCCTTATTGGTTAGAAATTACTGTCTTTCTATGGCAAATTAATGTTGCATTATGAATACAACAAAATCAATAGTAGAAGTTTCATGTCTTAGCTATATTATGGAACACAGTATTGGTGTCAGAAGTTGGTCTGCGAAACCTGAAGAGGGAATTTCTCATGAATAATAGCAGTAAGCTATTCTATTTCGGACACTGGATCCTAATCAGCATAGTGATGTCAGTGAATATGGTCTGTTTTTTACTGTAATCTGACAGATATTGCGTGGTACAAAAACCAGAAATAATTATAATCACATCATCCCTCGGGAGGTTATATGTTATTATAATTCCTATCTTCTTTTCATTTCTGTCTGCGTTGATGTAAGCCTACTTTAATTTGGCTGGAAATAGGCACAGCTAGAATGTCATATTGATTCTTATCAGAAACAGTACTGTCTTAATGTATAATCGCTAATTTCACAACACTTAGTTTGCCATGTCACCATATCATTAGATTCAGCACAGTTTGGCTAAATTAACAGCATATAGCAAGAAATAATTATAGCAGTATTACATTTCTGTGGAATAGCTTATCCCAGAACACACTGATTTTAATGCCATCCGTTAAAATTCGCCAGTACAGTAA
>RQTK01001967.1:0-13292 GCA_003991915.1 Elysia chlorotica
CACATAGGGAGTGCGGGGATACCATGACTCGTGTCGATAGAGCAGGTCTTTGTGGAGCTGGAGAAGAGAGGAGTGGTGGTAGGTCACCAGTTTGTTTGTTTGTTTGTTGCTTAGCGTTCGAAGTCGGCTTTATATAGGCTACATTGTGGATGGGTCAAGAGTCGTCTTGTGCGATAATTTTAAGTGCTGCCACACAGAGACTGTGTGGGGATACCATGACTCGTGTCGATAGAACAGGTCTTTGTGGATCTTGAGAAGAGAGGAGTGGTGGTAGGTCACCAGTTTGTTTGTTTGTTGTTTGTTGCTAGGTTCAAAGTCGGCTTTATGTAGGCTACATTGTGGATGGGTCCCCAAGATGACTCCTGATAATTTTAAGTGCTGCCACATAGGGACAGTGCGGGGATACCATGACTCGTGTCGATAGAACAGGTCTTTGTGGAGCTGGAGAAGAGAGGAGTGGTGGTAGGTCATCAGTGTGTTTGTTTGTTTGTTTGTTGCTTAGCGTTCAAGTCGGATTTATATGGGCCACATTGTGGATGGGTCCCCAAGATGACTCCTGATAATTTTAAGTGCTGCCACACAGGGACAGTGTGGGGATACCATGACTCGTGTCGATAGAACAGGTCTTTGTGGAGCTGGAGAAGAGAGGAGTGGTGGTAGGTCACCAGTTTGTTTGTTTGTTTGTTGCTTAGCGTTCAAAGTCGGCTTTATGTAGGCTACATTGTGGATGGGTCCCCAAGACGACTCCTGATAATTTTAAGTGCTGCCACACAGGGACTGTGCGGGGATACCATGACTCGTGTCGATAGAACAGGTCTTTGTGGAGCTGGAGAAGAGAGGAGTGGTGGTAGGTCACCAGTTTGTTTGTTTGTTTGTTGCTTAGCGTTGAAAGTTGGCTTTATGTAGGCTACATTGTGGATGGGTCCCAAGACGACTCCTGATAATTTTAAGTGCTGCCACACAGGGAGTGCGGGGATACCATGACTCCTGTCTCAGCAGGTCACATAATACCGAAACAGATCCAACCAGTAGGGGACGAAACTGAATTATCTGACAGTACGTAAAATTGTCAGGCATCAAAAGTGGGGATTTGAACTAGGGACCTCCGTCCGTAATATAGCCCATACTTCTGACATGGGTTGTTAAGCAATCAAATCAAGTCAACTCAATATATTGTGTCATCTTTTTTTTTCTTTTTTTAATCATGCATTCATTATTTTCAAGCAAAACTTTTGGTTTAAGAATTCCTTTTCTTACTCTATTCCTCTCTCTCTCTCTCTCTCTCTCTCTCTCTCTCTCTCTCTCGCCAGTGTGACAAGCGGTTGCCGCGGGAGCCCTCTCTCTCTCTCTCTCTCTCTCTCTCTCTCTCTCTCTCTCATTCCAGTGCGACAAGCGGTTGCCACTGGTGATACGCATTGCGCCGGCATTCATTATTTTCAAGGACAACTTTTGGTTTAAGAATTCATTGTCTTACTCCATTCCTCTCTCTCTCTCTCCCTCCAGTGCGACAAGCGGTTGCCGCGGGTGATACGCATAGCGCCAGCTCCCATCTACTGCTCTTTCCTGGACGTTCACCGGTTCATGGGTCGCCTGCGTGAGGCCCTCAAGGCAGCCAGAGGTTCCCTTATATGCGTGGACCCCAGCAAAGTTTGAGGTGGAACCAGGGCTGTGACGGAAGGTCTTAGTGTTATTAGGGACACGTATTATATTATGACACATTTCTAGTGAATAGTGCTATGACCGAATGTTCCAGTGTTATTGCATTCATGTTTTGGTTGAATTGAAATCTTAGTGTTATTAGGGACACGTATTATATTACGACACATTTCTTTTGCATAGTGCTATGACCGAATGTTCCAGTGTTATTGCATTCATGTTTTGGTTGAATTGAAATCTTAATGTTACTAGGAACATGTATTATATTACGACACATTTCTAGTGCATAGTTCTATGACAGAATTCCCCAGTGTTATTGCATTCATTTTTTGGTTGAATTGAAATCTTAATGTTATTAGGAACACGTATTATATTACAACACATTTCTAGTAAATAGTGCTATGACAGAATTTCCCAGTGTTATTGCATTCATGTTTTGGTTGAATTGAAATCTTAGTGTTATTAGGAACACGTATTATATTATGGCACATTTCTAGTGCATAGTGCTATGACAGAATTTCCCAGTGCTATTGCATACATGTTTTGGTTGAATCTAGACCTCTTTAGTGCATATAGATATGGCTATCTACATTATTGTGTATGGATTTAATGTAAAGATCACGTACATACTGTTTGCAAGGGTCGGCTATTGCATTCATGTTTTGGTTGAAAAGAAACTTCTGTAGTGCATATGACTGTGACAGGTTATCTACATGGTTGTATGTTTTAGATTTAAACATTTGTAGTGCATTTATGACAGAGGGTCACATTGTTATTCTGTCATTGTTTATGTCAAATTGAAACATTTCTATTCTGTGCAGATCGGCTTGGACTATTGGCGAAATTTATTGTGCCATTATTTACATGTTTATGTCCAATTGAAACATATCTCGTGCATATAGATGAGGTGGGACTATGAAAGAGATTTCTAGCGTGTTTTTTTTTCATGTTTACGCTGAAGAGAATCATTTCTTTTGCAAGGAGATGGGCCGTTGTTAGTGTGAACTTCCTAGTTTTATGTACATTGGAAACTTTTTTAGTCAAATCCTAGTCTAGATTTTTTTTCTTCTTTTTAACGTAAATGAGATTAAGTCGAGACTTGCTGAAAGTTAACAATTTTTTCCAGGCTGATAGGGTGACTTCCACCATAATGTTTATGATAAATTCCAACATTTTAGCTAACATTTGCCCCTGTAAAACGTGTATAGGTATAACCACAAAAGACTCAGAAATGGCTTAAAAATAAGACGCAAATGACTTTTATGGCTTAAAAGGGGAAAAAGCGCTCTCTCTCTCTACTGGTATAACCACAAAAGGGTCAGAAATGACTTTTATGGCTTAAAAGGGAAACAAGTCTCTCTAAACTGGTTTTAGAGATGCAAAGTTTTGAATAATTACTTCCATAATTATGTGCAAAAGAAATATTCAGTTTTTGTGTTTTTGGAATTTATTGTCTTTAACTAATTTTTCACAAGATGGAAATTGTTTGCAATTGTTTTTTGTTTTGTATTTAAGCAATGAAGAATGATGAAGTAAGAAGAAATGATTTTGTTCCTACTGTGAAACAGCTGTAATGAAATAACTATAAGAGCCGACCAAAGACAAAAAGTGTGATAAATGTGACTTCAGATCTCTTGTGATGTTAAGATTTAACAGCTATTAATTTTTGCCTTCCTTGTTTCTTTCTTGATACATTCCTTTATCTCTATATTGTTATAAACCTTCTCAATTTTTTCCTATGCTTTATTTTGAGCTTTAAAAAGAGATTGTGTATAATGATTTTTTCTCCCTTAATGGTTGTGAAAAGGCACTCTAATGTCTAATGTGCGCCAGTATGTAAATTTTCTTGTATCAATTGAGTTATTATAAATGGCTCCGGGTGGGGATAAATCTAGAGTCTATTCACTGTGATTAGAATGGATATATAATTATTATTTTATGAGGCCTGATATATGTACTTTTTATCACAATCATGCAAATAGAACTTAGAGTTTCAGGAGAAGCATTTATTTAAATTCATCTATTTTTCAGAGTTATTCTGTCACCATCATCATCATCGTTAATTCGAGTTATTTTCATGACTGTTAGGTTTTAAATTGTTGATGTGATGTTATTATATTTTTTAGGAAAATGGAATGGCTTGCTTGGTTATTTAAAATTTTTCAAGCCTTTCTTGTTTTTTTTATAGTTTATCAAGCTTTTTGATTGCTTTTCTATTGACACCCAAAGATCCAGAGCAGTCAACTAATTTGTCACCATACATCATTACGTTTTTATTTTTTTCCAACATTGTTGTGGATAAATATGTCTAGATTCTATGTGGCATTGTAAGGCTACCAGTATGAAAAAGTTATGTTGGATTTTTTACTTTATGAGTTATTTACAGTGTCTCAAAAGCAGAAAGTCTCTGTTTAACTTTTTAAGCCCTCATGCCCATTCTGTGTTTTGACGTAGGTTTTAGATAGATCTATAAATGGAAAGAAGGTTTTTTTTTTGTTTTGTTTTTATCTGTCATAATTTTGAGATTTTACTGGTTTTAAAGAGTTAAGAAATTGCACCTTTAGAGGTTGAAAAGTTTCAACTTGATAATTTCCAGAAGCAGAGATAATCAATGTCATTTGAGAAAAAAAAATTTAGATCCCCAATCAAAATCCTTCAATTTTGGACTGTGGTCAAAATATACATGTTTTATCATATTTCTCCTAGTTTCTTTTTTTTTTCAACTTCAATCACATTTATAGAACTTGATTGAGTATGTTTCATCAATTATTTTTACTTTGGATCAAGTGAGATATCGTTTGGTTGTTCTTTCTTCTAAATTTGTTTGATCTTTTGTGCATAACGATGTTAAAGTTTTCAATGTTGAATTACATGTGCATTTAGACAATGTTTAAAATTGATTGTTTTGCTTATGGTGTTGTTATTGTGTTTTTTGTTATCCCTTTTGTTTATTTATAAAGGCATATCTTCCATTTTCGTTACATTTGTTGACTGTTTGAATTTGTTGATTAATTATCTTATGATAAAATTTACCTTTGAAATTTGGAGAGATTTAATTTTTTGAATAATTTTACTTTTTCAAGATGAGATTTTCAGTGATCTACATTTAAAAAAAATGTTTTCTCCTGTACAGTATGTCATAGAATTTTAATTTTTTTTTTCAATTGAGCAAATATTATAAAATTATATATTTACAAATGTATATGTTTGTATAATTTTGTTTTTTTGTTGCATTTATTTGGGAAAAATTTTGTGTAAGATCTCAATTCAAGTTTAGTTTCTACAGAGGAAGTTGATCTTCAGTGAATGTAAAAACAATTGTGGCTCAGAAACATACAAAGTTAAGTTAAATTTATGAGACTGTTGCACTCTTTTAGTTTCATATTTCCTAAGTTACCAGAAAGGAACTCTCTGCTGGATGTTAAGACTTGCGTGTAACAATTTTTTAAAGTTTTACCATACACGTACAGAGCAAGGATAGTAGAACTTCTGTCTCAGTTGGTTACTTTAAATGACACCACCTATGTCTAGAACAATACTCTAATTATGAATGCTTGAATTGAGAAAAATTGTGATCCCACTAGAAAGGTCCAAATACCAGATTCCAGTTTTGCACAGTTTGTTAACATGAGATGATCATTTATTTGCATGGAGAAAATAAATGAACTTTACCTTTTACATACAATCTGTTGTTTTTTTTCTCTCTATTGCTTTTGGTCAAATAAAAAAAAATTATTCCAAAGATGTATTTTGTGTGCTCGTTGCTAAATAATATTAGTCTCAGAACTTACACCTTATGGGTTGTTTTTTCCTTAATTTTTACTATTGGCACTATCTATGCTGTATTGTGGATGGGTCCCAAGACTTATGTCTGACAATTTTTCACACTGCCTCACAGAGACAGCTCGTGGACAACATACATTTTCTCCCATTGAAACGCAGCACATAATAAATTATTGTCAGAAATTAGTCCTGAGATCCTTCTTTGATATTGCCGTGTTGATGATGTACATAAGAGTCCAAACAACCAAGAATACAGGATAAGCAAATGTTAGCATTATATTAGTTATTACAATAGGGAAAATGAAATTTTTTTGTAGAATAAACCTGAAACAAGTACACGTTTGTATGATGGTTGTTATCTTTTATTCCATCATTGCATATGAATGAACGAATAATAATTAATATGACTTTGGTGTTTACAAAAAGTGATTAAGGGACAAAGTGAAAAAGACAAACAAAAAAAATGAGACCAAACAAAAGTACTGTAATGAAGAGGAAAGTGGAATGTCCTTTAAAGCCAAGGATTTAGATTTTTATTGGTGTTATGTTATTTGTGGATGCAGTACATTTTTAACACAGACTTAGCGTAATATGGTTTTGTTTATTTTTTGCACATTGAATATAAAAGATTTGTATTTTTGAGATAATGTTTAGAAAATTATGATTTATTCCTTTATAGATAGTGCGAATGCTACTATTTTTTATAGTTAATGAAAAACAAAGCAGGGTATGTTAATTTTAACTTCACCATGAGATAGATGATGATCTAACAAACTTTATTTATTGAAAGGCTTTTGTCAAAATGGCTTTGGTTAGTTTGATATAACAAGTAAATGTATGCCCAGTTAAATATAAATAAATAAATAAATAAACTGTCCGTTACGACGAGCAAAACATCAATGATTAGAATGTATCTGAAAACTGATTAGAATAGCGGTTCCATTGACAAAGAGAAATGAAATAATAAAACTTGCTTTAAAAGTATCCTTTCACAGGCGAGAAAAGTGGGACCAATATAGGAAACATGTAGTTCTATGTAAAAGAAATATGTATTTTAATTGGAATTTTAATAAAATGTACACATATACATAAATCCAGCTAATTCGCCCACAATGGTTATATTAAATAAGAATGGTTTAATAAATAATACATTTCGACCCTTCATAGAAATCATTGATAGGTAAGTTTTAATCTAAATAATATTATTGTTCTTAGTACACTAGTTCATTGTACTTGCAACCATCAGCTTTAGATCGACTACCAAAATAGCAGTAGCACTGACAAAAGAGTTTTTTGTTATCCCTTTTGTTTATTTATAAAGGCATATCTTCCATTTTTGTTACATTTGTTGACTGTTTGAATTTGTTGATTAACTATCTTATGATAAAATTTACCTTTGAAGTTTGGAGATATTTAATTTTTTTAATAATTTTACTTTTTCAAGATGAGATTTTCAGTGATCTACATTAAAAAAAAAGTTTTCTCCTGTACAGTATGTCATAGAATTTTAATTTTTTTTTTCAATTGAGAATTTTAATTTTTTCTTTCAATTGAGCAAATATTATAAAATTATATATTTACAAATGTATATGTTTGTATGTTGTTGTTTTTTTTTTGTTGCATTTATTTGGGAAAAATTTTGTGTAAGATCTCAATTCAAGTTTAGTTTCTAAAGAGGAAGTTGATCTTCAGTGAATTTAAAAACAATTGTGGCTCAGAAACGTACAAAGTTAAATTTACCAGGAAGAAGCACTCTTTTCATTTAATATCCCCTAAGTTCCCAGAAAGTTATTACAATGGGGAAAATGAAATTTTTTTGTAGAATAAACCTGAAACAAGTACACGTTTGTATGATTGTTGTTATCTTTTATTCCATCATTGCATATGAATGAACGAATAATAATTAATATGACTTTGGAGTTTACGAAAAGTGATTACGGGACAAAGTGAAAGAAAAAATGAGACCAAACAAAAGTACCGTAATGAAGAGGAAAGTGGAATGTCCTTTAATTAAAGCCAAGAATTTAGATTTTTATTGGTGTTATGTTATTTGTGGATGCAACACATTTTTAACACAGCTTTAGCGTAATAGGGTTTTGTTTATTTTTTGCACATTAAATATAAAAGATTTGTATTTTTGAGATAATGTTTAGAAAATTATGATTTATTCCTTTATAGATAGTGCGAATGCTACTATTTTTTTTATAGTTACATGAGATTGATGTTTATGCTACTATTTTTTATAGTAAATTAAATACAAAGTGGACCATTTTAATTTTAACTTCACCATGAGATAGATACTGATTTAACAAACTTTATATATTGAAAGGCTATTGTCGAAATGGCATATCTTTTAGATACACCACACCACTACATCAACATTATACCCTTTATCATGTCGAAAAGGAGTCACATGTTAAGTTGAGTTGAGTTGAGTTGGTTTAACGTCCAACATCAGCACTATATAGGCTATATTGTGGACGGGCCCCAAGACTGACGTCTGACAATTTTATGTGCTGCCACATACGAGACATGGCGGGGATACCATGACTCCTGTCTCAGCCGGTCACATTAAACTGACACCGACCCAACCAGTAGGAAGTGAAATCGCCAGGGCTCGAACCACGTACCTTTTGCGTCAGAAGCACATGTTACTATACTTATATACTGAAAGGCTATTGTCCAAATGGCATATTATCTGAGATAGACCACTAAGAAACTCTGGCATATCTCTGAGATACACCATTATGTTACCCTAGTGACAGTAAGAAGACTAAACTTGCTTTTGTTATAATTATCCATGTCACGGGCATAAGGTATGCATGAACTTACTTCACAGTTGCACACCATTATAGAACATGAGAAGTTTTAAATATTTAATGACATTGACTGAATCTACTTCTCCAACTGCCTAGGCATGATAAAACAACGTAAAGGGGTGGTTTCTAATTCTTTTCATTCGCCGACAGTTACTAGGCTGCCGTGTTTGTGAGATTGAACTGGGACCTCTCGAATGTATGTCGCTCTTAAACTGACTTAAGCCATTAATTTAATTTCTCTTCCTGTATTCCTTTGGTTAGTTTGATACAACAATTAAAATGTACACCCAATTGAAAAAAAAAAAAAGAGAGAAAAAAATGTCCGTTACCAAGAGCAAAACATTAATAATCAGATTTTTTCTGAAAACTAATAAGAACATCGGTTCCATTGTCAAAAGAAATAAAATAATAATTCAACTGTCTTTGAAAGTATTCTTTCAAAGGTGAGAAAATGGGACAAATGTAAGAAACATGTATGTTGTAGTTCTATGTAAAAGAAGTATTAATATTAATTGGCATTTTAATAATAAAAATTTACACATATACAAAAAATCAAGCTCATTTGCCCGAAATGGGTATATTAAAATTAATAAGAAACTGGTATGATGAATGATTTAATAAATAATACATGATTGTATTATCGACCCTTCACAGAAATCATTGATAGGTAAGTTTTAATTTAAATATTGTTCGTATTACTCTATTACTTTAGTAACAGTACTTGCAACCATCAGCTTCGGACCAACGAGTACCAAAATAGCAGTAGCACTGACAAAAGTAGTGGCTGCAGCATCGGCAGTTGTCCTAGTAGTAGTCGTAGTAGTAGTAGTAGTGGTAGTAGTAGTAGTAGTAGTAGTAGTAGTAGTAGTAGTAGTAGTAGTAGTAGTAGTAGTAGTAGTAGTAGTAGTAGTAGTAGTAGTAGTAGTAGTAGTAGTAGTAGTAGTAGTAGTAGTAGTAGTAGTAGTTGCAGCAGGTAGTAATATACATGTAGTTATAATAGTCGCAAACTGTTGCTTCTACTAGCTGTGATACTAATTTAGTACGAGTACGTAATAGCAACTGTAGTACATTGTTGTAGTTTAAATGATAATCGTAAACAAAAATAGAATAAAAGTAGTCCTGTACTCTGACAGAGCGTCTGGAAACCAAGAGTTAGCGTGATGGTGGTAATTGTAAAAAAAAAAATGCAGTAACATTAGTTTATAAATATAAGATTCAAAGCTGTGGTCGTGATATACTTAAATACATAGAGTTAAGCTAAAAATTAAGAGTCATATAATAATAGACTTTAACTTTTTTATAGGTCTGCTGTAGTTAATAAAACCAGGACCATGCTGGTTTCCAGGTACCACTAGATGTAGTAATAAAAGTAGTCATGAAGTTGGTGCAGGTATCATGGCGGAGAAAAGCAGTTTCTTGGTCAGAGGTTGCAGACAACATACTTGGCGAATTCTGTGCAGGGTTAGAAATAAATAAATTGTCATTAAAACAATGAAGAATATGGAATGGCCAAATCAAAACTTGAAAGTTAAAACACGACGTACATGTGTGTGTTCGAAATGTCACTGATCAATTTAGACTCAATGTAAATGAAAATGTTTAAAATAAAGAAAAAGGATAATAAAGCAGTCCCACCACGGGTAGAATGCACTAACTTGTAGCCTACGTCGTAGGCCTTCTTATCATTATATTGTTACGAATAATGATAATAATAATAATAATAATAATAATAATAATAATAATAATAATAATAATAATAATACTTTGATGATGATGATGATGATGATGATGATGATGATGATGATGATGATGATGATGATGATGATGATGATGATGATGATCCTACATGTAATACAAAAAATATAAGAAATAAAAAATAAACAAAAATTATTGATATGCTGTTGTGCTGCTATCTTAGGGTTAGCGTACACATTTGAAAATTGACAACCAAAAAAAAAACCAGCTACAAATAGCAACAGTGGCAAAATGCATAGATCTATATCTAAGGGAACATCAGCGATAAACCTGAAACCATAGTAGACCATGGTAGACTGCCTTTGTTGAATTATTGAAAGGATTATTCTGTCGATGAAGCGGGAATGATGCCCGTAACGCAAAAGAGGACTGCCAACTTTAAACCAAAATAGCGTATTAATATTGAACCCATTTTCTTACATTTCTTTGGTACATTTTCACATCTGGATAGTTTATTGGGTTGCAGTCTAGATCTAAGGTAGGTAGGTTGCACAAATATGACGTAGCTTACGTCTCGTCATAAGCCTTCTTATTCTTATGTTGTTACGACGAACGTAAACTACGTCTTGTTTGTGCTTTCTACCTAAAATTGATAAGTAATAAGGCGCATACTTGACTCTTCCCAACCAAGCCAAACAGAACAGGACTAATGGTATCACTAATTGATAGATGCGCAGAGTAATTCAGCTGCATCTCTTTACATATGGAGTTGATCAGGTTCTTGACTTTTGTATGGTGGCGTAGAAAAACAAAACAAAATCAAACAATGGTATGACGGTTCTGTGTCTAGCGTTTTTAGAAAAGAAGAAAAAAATGCCCAGAATCAGATGGGATAGTTTTGTGACAACAACAACAAGAGTACAACAAAAAATAATACACACGACAGTGACAAAACCTACGACAGAGAAAGAAATAATTTAACGTCAACAGCATCATCACCATGTGCAATAAAATATTTAACAGCAAAAAGAACAAAAGTAAGATGAAACTCACCGTCGACATTATCATCCACAACAACAGCATCATTATCATCAAAAACAACAATAACAAAAGCAACAACAAGAGTAGCAGTAACAGCGAGATAAAACATAATGTTAACATTATTAAGAACACCACCACCATCAAAATCATCAATAATACTAAAAACAACAACAGTACCAACGACGACGACAAACAATACAAAAACAACAATAGCAACGACGACAATAGCGCCAACGATAACAAAAATAACAATACCAAAAACAAGAGCAACAACAACAAGAACACCAACGACAACAAAAACAACAACAGCAACAACAACAGTAACACCAACAAAAACGGCAACAATAGTTACAGCACCAACGAGAAGAAAAAATACCACTACCGCCAACAACAACAACAGCGCTAACGCCAAAGTTAAATAAAACTCCAAACGAAGTAAAACCAACCTTCGTATGTTATGACGCCATCCCCATCCTTGTCCACCGAGCGCATAAATTCCGAGACCTCCGCATCCGTCAAGTTTTGGCCCATCTTGGCTACTGCTTGTCGGAACTCACGCGCTGGTAGTGTGTGTAAATATGGAATGGTTTTGAGATATTTTTCCACAGTGGTAGAGGTAGACTTTTATTGAAAATGGCCGAACAATGCTTGCACTTTGTGGGATTATAACCCTCGACTTATAGATGCAGCGGCACCGAATCGCCTCGCCACTTAAAGCGAGCATGGTTATACCACTAGACCACTATGCTCCTAGTATGTGTGTAAAACAAGGGGGGTTGGGGAGGGGGGGGATATGGGGAGTGGGAAGATAAATTTGAAGATCGACGCTCTACCTCTTGCACCAGTTCGCCGCCCCAGATAGTTCTCAATGGGTAGTGCTCAAGACTGTTGAGCAGGAGATTTAGGGTCGAATCTCAGTTGAAGCTTCTATCTCTGCAGAACAGCTTTTGGTACTTGAGTTGCTGTTGTTGAATTGGTTTAACGTCTAACATCAGCACTATGTTGGCTATATTGTGGAAGGACCCCAAGACTGGCGTCTTCCAATTTTATGTGCTGCCACACACGAGACAGGGCGGAGATACCATGACTCCTGTCTCAGCTGGTCACATTACACTAATACCAACCCAACCTATCCCTGGGCCACCGCACCCCCCACCCCACCCCCCTTTTGGTAGTACAGTCATTCACGCAGGTTTTTTGCGTGATCGCGTCAGTTGTCAACATTCTTTAAGTTTAATTTCTCTCTGCCAATTTGTCTCTGAAATCTTTTTGTACCGCAGTCGCTCTGTCCTCTACCCGATTCTGTAATTTGTTTCACTTTTTTTTCTTCTTTATTTTCCACCCGCTCTCTTTCTCCTAAACAAGGGGGTAGAGGGCGTGCAGCGTTGGGGTTAAAGCTGCGGCTTCCGTCCTGGATGGGTCAGGGTAGGCAAATTTAGGAAAGCGAAGCCACGGGTATTCTGCTCTGCTATGTAGTCTAGTTGTTGACAGCATACCTGAAGAAACAAACCTTCCGTTTTTACCTTTCCTTCAATCACTATCGTCTTTAGTACTATTTATTGTGACACACAGGGGACGCAACTTTAATCAGATAGTGCGCTTATGTGTGTGTGTGTGTGTGTGTGTGTGTGTGGAAAGGGGTATTAGTTTCTTAATGTCCTACATAAGCAGCAAGGCTATATTGTGAATGGCTTCAAACACTGACGTCTGACAACTTTACGTGATGCCAAACAGCGGCAGTTTGGAGGTACCATGACTCTTGTCTTAGCCAGTCCCTCTATACTGACACCCAGCGACATTATACTGACACCTACCCGACCAGTAGGAAAAAAAGTCGTACATATAATATTTGTACCGATCTGGGTTTCGAACCAAGTATATCTCGATTAGGAGACCAACGCTCTACCATTTGGACCAGTTCCCTGGGGTGTGCGGAAGAATAGAATGCATGGGTAATAATAATTATATTGTTACCTGAAATTACACCGTCGCCATTGGCATCGAAACTTCGAAAAGTTTCCCGGACATGTTGGTCTACGTCTTCTTTTTTGCCGAACTCTCTCGCGATCATGGGAAGGAACTCGTCGAATTCTATCCCTCCACTGCCTGAAAAGAGATATTAGATATGGTAGTAGTTGTAGTAGTAGTAGTAGTGGTAGTATTAGTAGTAGTAGTCGTAGTAGTAGTAGTCATGATAGAAAGAGCGAGAAAGAAAACAAAGGGGAGAGAGCGAAAGAGAGAGAGAGAGAGAAAGAGAGAGAGAGAGAGAGAGAGAGAGAGAGAGAGAGAGAGAGATTT
>RQTK01001968.1:0-24367 GCA_003991915.1 Elysia chlorotica
AAATATAGTTTAAACATAGCCAACTAAAGATCTGCCGGGTCGTCACTAATAAATACAATTACAATGTATTACTTCTCCCATAAGCTAGGACTAACATCCCCAAGTGTGGTGTACAATTAAAGAGGGGCGGGTCACAATTCAAAAAGATAAGCAGAAAGGAGAAGTAAGAGGGTTGGCAGCTGGCGGACGTCCGTTAAGCAGGACAGGAGATGAAAGGGCTAAAACCGCCAGTTAAAAACTTGAGACGTGTGCGCATGTGATTGGCAAATATGAGGCAAAGGGAAAGTTGTAGATGGGTGGTGGGAATTAATCAACACTATCTAGGTATAATAATGTAATGGTAGGCCTGGGCAATTGTGACCCTCACATGGCTTCAACGAAGCATTATACCCAATGAATTATCGAAAATTAGCAAGCCAGTTCGTTGAGTCCGAATTGTACTGCATACAATGGTCCATCCTAAAGTTAAGAGAAGAGATTTTAACTAGAAAGGAAATTTTAAAAAAATTTTTATAAAATGAGATGTCGGTTGAATGGTCAAGTCACGCGTAATTCTCAGTGATTGGATACCTACCCACTCTTGCCTAACCGAACAAATGCTGTCCAACTATGATTATTTTTTATTTGGGGGCCGACCCTACCTTTAGGGGGAGGGGTTAAGGTACGTCTGTTAACATCTCCATATATCACTCCTTGAGTTCCCTGACTGAATAGGCGTCATGAGTTTAACTTTAAGAGATAGAGGAGGGGAGATTTTTCCTTGTACAGGCTCAAGTCAAAAGCTCTTTTGCTCTGTCCCCCCCCACCCCCCCCCCCCCCCTTTCACACACACACATGTATCTGGTTGTATGTATTCAGACATGTGCATCACCCCTATAAGTCTTTGAGGGCAACAGAAATGATTTATAATAAGCATTCTAGGTAAGGTAAAGTAGTGTTCTGGCTTGAAAAATAAATACATGTAGGAAAAATTATATCCGGCTCTCTTAAAACTGGTTCTTAATACTCTCTCTCCCTCTCCAAGAGTCTTCCTCTATCAGGCTGAAAATTAAAAAATGAATCCTTTCTGAAGTTTAAATTTCACACTTTTTTTTGTAAACCCATTTTTCTCCAATTCAGATATATATTAAATTAAACCTTTGACATTGGTTACTGTATACATACGCCAGGGAACATAGCTAAGCTGTGTGACTTGCCTGTCCTAAGCCATGGTAAAGGAGGAAGGTTGGGCACTGGGTTTACACCCCAGTCCCGTAAACACTAGGCCTCATAGATATCCTTGTAACAGAAACCAAGGCAACAAAAAATATTATCTATTTCTTCAGAAGAGTCCATGACGTAGGCTAGTGAAAGCCTTTGGGAAGCTAGTTTGCCGACAGCGCTCCTAACGACCAAAACCAAAACCCGTATTGGGACAGGTCTGGAACATCCGGACCCTTTACGAAACGGGCAGAAGGGCCCAGGTAAGTAAAGAAATGAAAGAGTACAGCCTGAAGATCCTGGGACTGTGTGAGACAAGATGGACTGGTGCTGACAGGAGAACATTGGTAGGCGAAGAGACCATCATAAACTCAGGCCATGAAGATGGACATGTACATGAGCATGGAGTGGGGATGATCATAGCACCAGATACAGTAGGAGCATTGGTTGCATGAGAACCAGTATCACGTCGGATCCTAACAGCTAGATTCAACTCTAAGGGTAGAAAGGTCACTCATTCAATGCTATTCCCCTACAAATAGCCTAGCCTACCTAAAACCAAAATTGTTGGAATAAATCCATAATAAAAAATAACTCTCGTGCCAGCCATCAGTGTTGTAACTCTTTCCTTTGATTCTGGAGACATCGTGAATTGGATTTTTTTTCTTCTTTTTTTTATAGATCTAGATCCTTTTACGAGATTCTATTTCAAGTAGATCTAGAATCTAGAATCTAGATCTAAGTGGTTGCTCCTGCTTGTGCAAACGAAATCGGCAAGAAAAGGATGGATCAGGTCATCCGGTGTTGTTCAATGTTGTCAGGTTATCGTTACTTACTACTTAGAACCACCTTTTGCAAAGCACAAACTAATCGATAAAAAAAACAACAACGTTGTAGGCGTTGTACCTGATTCACTTTTTTTCGACTAAAAATTGTTCTTTATTAGAGACGGTTACTCTTAACAGTTTCTTATCTTCTTCGGTATTTCTGCTCGAATTCAACATATTGAATTTTATTAGCAGGTTTGATTACATACAGGTTTTGTTCATAGGCGCTTACATATTTATGTATTTTTGTTCTTTTCTTTTTCAAATTTCAAATTATATTCAATCCAAACTATTTTTTAAACAAGAGCTTTTCAAGTATTCTGCGATATCCTCACTCGGAAGGCCTCAACACTTAGGGAAGTCACAGCTTCCTGGAGGAGGTCGTTCCATTGTGGCGCCAGTTTTTGGGAAGAAGGAAGAATGATTGTAGTCGAAGTTCTTCCTTGCATGGTATTCTTTTTAATTGCGTGTTTGAAACTTAACTGCGTATGGTCAAAGCCTTCTAGAAGGACATGGTCTAGCTCGCGTCACATCTGGATTTAATTAATTACACTTTACATTATCAGTTCCATCAAGGACCTCTAAGGCCAGAGTGAGTCTAGAGGTTTCGCGACGACGCTGCAGGGTCTCCCAGTTTAGAATTTAGAGCATGTCAGCCACACTGCTGGTGTTTCTAATTCTATGTCGATGTTTTGTAACAACGCGGGCTGTGCGTCTTTGGATTCTAGACGATTTCTTCATTTTTGTTAGGGTCCCATACTGCAGCTGCACATTCTAGTTTTGGGCGTAGGAGCATATTGAAGCCTTAATGGCCCTCGAATGAACTTTCAGGTTGCGTCGCATGAAAACGAGTAGGCCTATTTCATTTCCGTTATTAACCAAATCGCTGATATGCTGTCTCCATTCTCCATTCGACTGGGCAGTTAGTCAGATCAAGGTACTTTACATTATTATCAACAATTTGTAGTTTCTGGCTACGGAGATACAGGGCGAGTCCATTTTGGTAGGGCGCTGGTGACCTGCATGACTTGGCTTTTGTCGGGATAAAAACACATAAATTATTTCACTTCTGTTCCCAGACAGCGAGGACATCCATATCCGCTCATAGCTGTCTTTGGTCTTCAAGACTTTGCACTCTGCGGTCGATGGCGACAGCCTGTCTGATTTGACCTGTTGGTTGAGGAGACCGTAGGTGTATCTGAAGAATAGACGTGGTCCCAGAACTGATCCCCGAGGTACTACACGTTTTACCATGATGACGCCTGATCTTTCTCCTTCTACTACATGTACTACCGTTTGGTGTTTATCTGTAAGGAGATCCTCTATCCTTCTATTAAGTACTTGGTCCGTTATACCATATGTCTAAAGTTTTTAGACCAAGAGGTTATGATTGACTTTGTCAAAAGCCTTGTCAAAATCCCACACAATCACATCTGTTAAGGCGCCGTTGTCAAGATAATAATACTTAATTTATCTATCTGTCAATTCTATTAATTATCGCCCTGAAGCCACGTTGGTTTAGGGTCAAGATATTGTTTTTCTCCCAATTGTTTGTTAGTACTGGTTTCTTTATATCTGATACATTTGATAAAGTATAAATGTATCTAATTATTTAATTATATCAATTTTTTAGGCGATTCATCTAGACTCAGCAATGGTTTTAAAGGTAATAGAAAAGCACGTAACGTTTTTACTTTTGAGCCTTGAAAAATAAAAATAAATGAATTGATATTTAAAAATACGTGATTGATGTCTTGTTTTGTAAACTTTGTACAGGTCTATATGCTGTAGGATTGCCCGTCCGTGCAAATCACACGTTATTTATCTTTCTTCATTATTTCAGCCACAATAAAATTATATTCTTAACGTAGGCATTTTATTGAGATAGAACTGAGAGCAAATTAAATTAAGCCTATTTGTAGAAGAAAGGTAGAATTTTAAATACATTTTATATAATTATATAAAATTGGGGAGGGGATATATGAGAGAGAGAGAGAGAGAGAGAGAGAGAGAGAGAGAGAGAGAGAGAGAGCGTGTGCGTGTGTAAAAGATTAAGGTCGGCAGACATGAGACAGCGTACAGCGTATTGACAAGTAATGAAAGATAAAGTGACATGAAGACGTAGGTAGATAGAGAGAAAGAGAGAAATATACAGAGTAAATAAAGGGAGTGAGTGAGTGTGTGAGATAGATAGCTAGATAGATAGATAGATAGATAGATAGATAGATAGATAGAGAGAGAGAGAGAGAGAGAGAGAGAGAGAGAGAGAGAGAGAGAGAGAGAGAGAGAGAGAGAGAGAGAGACATGAAGAGAAAATTTAAATAATGAAATAGATTGAGAATTGACTGCCAGTGCCATAATAGAAAATTAATATATGGACATTACAATTAATAAAATTAGAATTACACAGCTCAAGTTTATAAAGAGCCACCCTTATAATTGTAAATCTCAAGTGATCTCATTTTGAGTCCTTTTTTATTTGAGCTTAACATGTATAAAAATGGTATTGGTAACAAAAACATAGGAGAAATGAATTGTGGAATTTTTAACGCTATATTCGTCACCTGCATCTGAAAGAGATTTCACTTGTTTCATACTGTTCAGCCTTTTCAGAGGGTCTCTCCACAAATGGACTAGGCGAATGGTTAAAAAATTCACCTTACTGAACACTCAATTAACAATTACAAGTCTTATCAACCCAAGGAGCTCTCTGGTAATTGTATGGCACTGCATAAGTAAACAGTTTGAAGATAAAAAAAATTGTTACATAACTTTTAGTTTTAGTTTTAGTGAGTGAAAATGGGCATACATGAAAAAAAAAAAAAAAAAAGTTTGGTGGAAAAACATGATGATTTAAACAGAACAAATTTTTTATTAAAAATATAAAAAAGGAAAGTATTTTAGAATTTGGAGAAAGTTGTTGCATTCCATGTTGGTTTTAGTGGATCATGGAGTGCTTTTTATCTTTATTCAAAACAATATCAGATATGTGTAGCAGGGATGGGGTGGAGCTTTCTTTACAGCAAAGCATACATTTTCTAGTCATAAAATATTGAGATGCCGCAATATGATAGGATGTTAAGGATAATAGAAGTACATTTTAAAATTTTGGATTGTAAAAATTTAAACATTAGAGACTGAAATAAGAATTAAACTCAGATTCATCATATGACTTGTTTGGTGGATGTATATTCTTTTTTACTGAAGGATAACATTACTTTCTTTCAATCTCTTTCATTGCCATTACCGTAGGCCTTCTATTTGAAAAGATTCAGTTTTATTTAAAATAAATATAAAAGTAAACAAAAGTTCATGACAACAGATTATTTGTCAAAGCACAAAAAAAAGAAGAGTAGATCATGTACAGGTTGACTTATTAAGGCAATCATAATAATTTAAATTAACTTTAAGTGATTCAAAATAATTGTTTTTTTAATCACCACACCTATTGAAGAAATTAAACAATGCAAAGATAAAGAAATATCTTTAGTATAACACAATACAAAAAAAAAAAAATAAAAAAAGAAGAAGAGTAATTCATGTACAGGTTGACATATTAAGGCAGTCATAATAATTTAAGTTAACTTTTAAGTGATTCAAAATAGGCCTACTTTTTTTTTTCATCACCACATCTATTAAAGAAATGAAGCAATGCAAGGATAAAGAAATATCTTAAGTACGAACACAATTAAAAGAAAAAGTCAAACCAATAAACATTACTGAAAACAGTTGAAAGAAAGGTCCTTGTCAAAGCTTAACTGATGTACGATAATAAACAACAAAACATATGTTAATAACTGAATTAAATGGAATTTGGGGTAATATGCAGCTCTTAAAATTCAAAACAGCAAATAATCTGTGAATTAAAGCCTTTTTCAAACTGAAAAATTGAACCAAAATAAAAATGAACAGAAGAAAAAATATATAAGGTACCCCAATAGAAAGAGAAAACTATATGATTTATTTTAACA
The DNA here is from genome assembly GCA_003991915.1 of Elysia chlorotica. Classification (NCBI taxonomy): domain Eukaryota; kingdom Metazoa; phylum Mollusca; class Gastropoda; family Plakobranchidae; genus Elysia; species Elysia chlorotica. The sequence goes on from RQTK01001968.1 coordinate 5,999, forward strand.
GATGAACCTGATGAGTGATAATCAACTGTTTTGTCTATTAAAAAAAGGCAACACCGGCTATGCCATGTATAAATGTGATATCAGTAAATGAATGTCAACTACTTAGGTCTCCTATAAGTGAGTGTATAAAATGTAGTCAGGCAAGTTATGACAATAATTAGCATAACAGAGCGCATGCCCTGAAAAACATTCATACTTTCATATCTAGACTTGGGATCATAATTCATATAAATTCAATAAATCCTGAACAAATTCAAGTCCCATAATTCTTATGTGTTTATTAAAAATACAAAAATAACCTAACAGTTTAAAAAAAAAAAAATCTCCAGGCAGTTCAGTGAAGACAAATGGCATTAAATTTTATTATTTCTCTACAAAAACATTGAGATGCAACAAAACTCAACAAATTTAAAAAGGTTCCATCAAGTTTTCTGAAGAAAAAAAAACAAGCGTGAAATTTGAAATATCAATACATGCGTGAGAACAAAATGATACTTTAACAAAAATCATTGCAAAAGCAGCCAATAAATCAGCTTTCGAAAAATCTTTTACAAAAATAATATGTAGCTAATAAATTAAGCATAATCTTTTTAAATTAATGGGTTTTTTTTCATTAACATCCAGGTGGAATATCGCAGGCAGCCAACTTAATATTTTGTTTTAGTCCAGGAAGTTATGACTTGTACCACTAGTCATTGCAATAACATAGAAGTTTTAAATGAGCAGTGTCAAGGCACTTTGTACAGAATTCCATTGATAAAGTCAAGGTTCAGTTGATTTGCAGATCAGAGATTATGAAAACATTACTAGACAGATTGAAAGGCTGTCTGCAATGGCTAACAATACTTATCAACTGTGCATATTATGTTTACAAAGAAATCCACAAGAAAAAACCAAACCATGTACTTCAGTTAATCTTTTTAAAATAAAAAAAGAAAAATATTGAATTATTAAAAAAAGTTTGCATTATCTTTATACATTTGACCTATTAGTTTATTGTATTCATTCTCTTTTGAGTCTTGTACGTTGTGATAACTCTTAAATCTCTTTACACAAGTTAAAAAATATGAATGATCTCTGAAACCAATAAATAACTATCCCGTCCTAATGTTAAGCTATGAGAAATAATTCATCATAATTCATCTCTTTCTTCCATTTTTTTCTCATTTTCATCATCATCATCGTCTTCTTCCTCATCATCATCTTCCTCCTCACTTTCAGGATCTTCGTTATCAGAATCCACTTCAACATCATGCCTTTCTTTAGGTCTTGCAAAGGTCTCAAGCTTTACTTCGAGTTGTTTTGGGGTGCACACGTCTGCAAGTAAATAAAACAATTGCTCTCTTAAATGAAAACTTGCATGGATGCAATAAGTACAAAACTACAAGAAAAAATAATAAGGAAAAAAAGGACAGCATAACAATAATGAATAACCATGTTTAAGACAACTGTTTTGGTAAAGGATTCATTTCATATTACAAAAAATAGCACAAATAGACCTGAGCCCGTATGCAACTCTACATTAGCTTAGTTAAATTGTATCATAAGAAGCTCTAGGCGCTATAAGTTTGATGCAGCTGGTACCTTCACATACTAATTTGTATAAACCGCTAAGTTAGAAAAACGCTGATATACAGCCGTTAAGACAATAGTATAGTCAGTCAGCAAATAGCTTTTCTTTCAATAGCTCAACACGCCATAAGAGCAACAAACGTGGTTGTCCACCATCTTGAAAACCTCTTGATTCAATTTTTGAAATATGTCTGATAAAACCATTAAGTGATAAGTTTACATACAACAAGCTTTTTCAGCCATTTTTAGTCTTTATATCCAGGATCTAGAGCCTAGAGATGTAAATCCAGATTAGAGCTTGATTTCGGTGTCTAGATTCTACTTCATCTAGTCTACAATCTAGATCTATGTATATTAATCTAAAGTTTGGAGCTGAAAGTCGACACTTAAACATAAGTTCTAGCTCAAAGATGATTTAATACATGTATCAATTTAAAACATAAAAAGATAGCCAGATCCTTTGTTATGCCCAATGAAAAGAAAACTAGTGAATGTTTCGTGAGCACCCTCCAAAAAAACTTTCGATCTAATTTTCATAAAATCCTGATCTTCTTCTTTTCAATGCTTGATGAAACAACCAAAACTCATGACAGTAATAAGTATGCTAAATTATAGCTTTTCCTAATGCAAATCAACAGTATTGCTGTTACCAGAAGTGCTTTCTGGGACTACATTGCCCCCAACGTCTATTAATAACTGTGGGGCTGTCCCACAATTGTTATATAAAACATATTCTTAAGTGTTGCTGTTCATAAATACAGGCACCTTTAGGTAAATTTGAATGTTTGTAAACCTTACCAAGCATGCAGTGTTAAGACATTAACTCTCTAAATATCTAATGGGTGGCAATTTAATATCATGCATTATTCAAAGTTTAAAGATCATTAAAACTTAATGAAGAAAGGGATGAAAATGAAAGAAAAAAAAAAGGCAAGATGTTTATTGAATGAATTCACATATAGAATCATTTAAAGAAAAAATGTACAGAAAGATAGTTGGGGAATAGTTTTTTTTATGACAACGAAAAAACATATACCATATCTGGTAAAAGATGTGAACCATGTAATTCAGCCCCAAAATATTTACTCATAATCCATGTATCCACAGTTTTGCCAAGAAGTTGTGTGTTTATTGAACCAAATTTAAATTCTTAAAATAAAAAAGTCAATGAAATAAACTTATGTGCAAGCTAAAAAGCTATTTTTTTGGTGCCTGGACATTTGGTTTTGGTTCTTTTGTTAAGCCTTGCAGATATAATTCTCCACTATTATAGAATTTGATACATGTGTACAGATGGCTTAGTGCAACATCTAATCTTACAACCAACAAATTTAGTCTCCAACATATCAAGTTATAGATTCCACAAACCTTGTACAAGACTTAATTCAATTTTTTTATTACCTGTTTTCTCTAGACAAATAAATCTTTCATAGTCTTGCACTTCTGTGTTTTGAAGGTGGGATATGACATCTTCAATGTAGTCTTCAAGAAAATGTTCACACTGAAATATATTTAAAAAAAATATATATATGTAAAGGCAGAAAAGACAAAATTTTACTTTGATTTGTTTTAATTAATTCTTAAAATTTAGTTTGGGTTGTTCTTTCTAAAGACATTTTTTGCAGTCCTTATCATTACTTGATTCAGAATTTACATTTATCTTTCTGGACACAAGAAGCATCATAACATTACTAATTACGGGAAGATTAAAGAAAACTTCAATTACCACTCTAAATAACTGCAGCATTGGCAATACTGTAAAGACTGACTGTTAATCCCAATATAATTAAATAAGGTCTAATCTACTTGCATTCCACAAACAGAACTCACATGATATTTTAATGACTTTCCTTTATCAAAGTCAAGTTTCAAATCATCATTGTACTCATCACTGTATCCTTTTATTCTGACAAGTTGTGTTGTTCCATCTTCAAATTGACGATTTGCATATTGATGCATCTTATGGCAAACAGATTCCAAAACCTCTTCTAGATGAGTGTGTGATCGTGCATATTGTTTCTGTAAAAAAAAAAAAAAGCAAAATACAGGTAAGGAATATTCATAGGAGAAAATAACTGTCTAAAAAAATAGGAAAAAAAAATAAATGAGTTATATTTTTCAGTTTACCTAAATTAAAGGAATAAAGTGCAAAATAAAGCAGAGACTTTCAGTTTTGTTTTTAACAGTTAGACTATTATTATTGTTGCGAAGACTTTCACTAAAGCTTACAAGCAAATTAACATTTATAGTTGAAGACCACAATGGAAAAACCTGACATGTCACATTTGACAACTTTTCAGATAATACAATTTTAAGTTTCAAAACGCTCTCAGTTTATCAGTTTCAGCATTATCTACCTACAAAAAAAATGTGTGGGGTGATGCAATGGAGTTAAAGAAAGTTTTCTAAAAAATGGTACTAGTAATAAAACACACCCCAGAAGTTTATTGTTGATTATTGTAAGGAAATCAATAATTATAGTCACAAAACGGAGCTTTTTGAAATGCTTGCATGCATACATCAACTGCTTTAAAATAATATTTAAAAAAAATTATATAATTTGACACTGCCTGCTGCATTGTTAGTGTTGACATTAACCACTTTTTTTTTTTACAAAATACAATTTACTTTTACAAGTGAAGGTCTAAAATGTGATTTTGGAAAAAAGAAATCAGAAAAGATAAATTTCCAGCATAAAGATGTGAAAAAATATCAGGTTTTCAGAAGAAAAAAAAAGAAACAAACAAACAAACAAAAAAGCGACAAAAAGAAATCTTAACAAACAATTCCATATAGTTTTCAATACAGAGAGGCACAGGAAAATGCAATATTTTGAATTTCTGATAATGATCATTGTTAAATGAATCTATATTTAACTCCATGACCATAGAGAATAAAGGAAAAAAATAAGTGGTCCTCACATCTTTGATCTTTTGATTACCCTGAGGATCAACTCTAAAACTGCCAGTTTGAATGGTCTTTTTGGGGTCAACATCTTTTATTTGTTCATCAGCTTCCATCACCACTGCTCGGCAAACTAAAACAAGGATAAGATACTCTCAAAACAAGCATATACTAGAATAATTATGCTAAAGTACATATAAAGAGGGGAAAAAAGTCAATTGAAAATATTAACTGATGTGATTCTTCAGAAACCTGGCTATATAAGGTTTAAATCGTAGTGATGAAAATCCATATAATTATGGCTAATTCTCTTTCCTCACAAATAACATTTCCTTTGGTTAACAGGTTTCTGAAATGAGTAAAGGCCAAACACAGTACATAATATAATTATGCCAGTGACAGAGCTACGTTTTTCAACCTACTCAGATGTACAGGAGATCCCAGATTTGGATATTGGATTTGAGTCAAGTTTAGAATTTACAAATTTTGATGGTACATTTTGAAAATGTTTCACACCTTTATACATGTAATCATGTTATAATATACCGACATTATGTCAAAAAATATTACTTTTATTTTTTTAAAGCCCGTTCAAAATGTTTTCAAATAATGTTAAATTTTCTATGTGGGCCCAATTCAAACATGACACAAATCATACTGCAATTGAACAAGAGTCAAAATTCTATTAAAATGCACTATCTATGAGCAAAAGCAAACAGAGGTCATTTTATCAGGAGAATATTTACCTGAACAGAAATCATACTTTTGTTGAGAACAGTTTACAGCAGACAATAAAAGCAACAGTAGTGAAAGGAATTCTATCACAGGAAAACCCATTTTGCACTGATTGGGTGTCTCCAACAGCACAAACAGCCCTGAGGAAAAAAAGAAAGAAATTTGTTTATGCTTAACCTAGAATAACAATGCATATTAAAACTCAAAACAGACAGCGCAATACTCGGCAGGTGTCCAAAAATCTCTGTCGATATTTTTCTAAAAACCTGTGGGATACAGATTGAATCAAATTTAAAGATTATAAGTGTTGGCTTAGTAAGAGCGTAAAGATAGCTTAGTCTCCAGTGCTCGGGACTGAGGAGCAGGAGGTCCAAGGTTCAAATTGTTGATGTCGTCGCTCTTTTTCCACCAATCTCTGTAGGAAACCTATGGGACATAACATTAATTTCCAGATTGCATTTTTAGCAATTATAAGGCGCCAGATTCTCTAACATTAGTGCTCTGGATTGACAAGTAGGAGGCCAAATGTTCGATCCTCAGCTGATAATTCCTTTTTTGTATTAGTAATTCCAACAATCATTTAAAAGCAGAAACAAACAAGATATGAAATCAACCAACTTCTCAGCGCAATATATATATATATATATCTATGTTTTATAAACTTATAACTAGAAATAATGAAAAAAAATGTAGGCGATTTATAACAGCGCAACACTCAGAGCATCAATTAACCATGCGAACAGTCCTGCCACACCCCAGTTTTTCACCCTCAGTCATCCGTGCGAACCAAAACTGGCCATCTGGCTGCCGGGGGGCCTTCAAAGCGCTACATTAGTTAGGCCTAATACCTTCCTTTTTTTTTTTTTTAACCTAGGATATCATCTGTGCATTTTAATTTAAAACCTAGAAGCTAGATCTATATATATGCCCCATTAGCCTCACTTTATAAATTAGAGGGCTGAGTCTACATGTATTAGATCTAGGCTAAATAAAAAGTGTTTATGTGCTAGTAATGGACATTTAACACTGTGTAGCAAACATTTTAATTTTTGAACTTTTGGAATCTTAGTTGAGACCTAGGAAACGTTCCTTAGTGAGGTTCTCTTCATTTGATCTAATCTAGATATCCAACTAATGAATTCTATTTTCCGAATAATCTAGATCTAGATCATCTAGCTATTCTAGATCTATATCTTGGTTTATAAACCTTCAGTAAAATGCACAAACATGACGCAGCTTTGGTCTCGCCTTAAGCCTTCTTATTCTTTTTTATAAGATATAATACTATTATTGTTACGATGAGAAGTAAGCTAGATCTACGGATTGTTTGTGCATTATACCCTAGAACACCACATAGATAACACAATTAATTAATATTGTCGTGTCAAGTTCACTGTGGAAAATCGAAACTCAGTCAAGTTTCTTTATAAATTAAAGTACTCATGATCCCTCAATACACAAAACGTACACACTCAAACCGGCTTGCCAAGGTGTTTACAGCGAGCAACGGAGCATTGGGACTTGGGGAACAAGTTTTCGTTTCGTTTCGTCGGACGGTCGAAAGCTTTTTATTTGATTAGGAAGATGACGTGTGTCTATATCAAAGCCCTACGTCGTACACTGTACTAACTAGACAGGTCATCTTTTGTCACACCGATTTTTTTTTTAATAGTAATAAACAATAACTTGATTTTGTGAGAAAGAGACGTATCAAAATATTTCAACAGAGGGCCATAGTGGGAGGTCGATGTAAATGGTAGTTATGGTTTTTTAAACATGCATGAAGAACGAAGAAATATTTTCTAAAAGCCTAAAAACCACTGATTGTGCATTAATTTTTTAGTGTACCGGTATTTGAGTGGTTCATTTCTTTCTTTTTTGTGGTTTGAAGTCACCGCGCAAATTTGCTTTAGTTAAAAAGAAGACATTGGAAGCTTATTGGGATCGGACACAAGGTCAATGCATGTACATTGTGTACCGTGGTCAATAGACGAGTGTGTCGAATTGTATTGTCTAATAAACCATAATGCCGATTGGTCACGTCAGAAAAAAATAGATATCCTTTGTCCTGAAACCAATTAATCGCTGCAAAGAGAGAGAGAGAGAGAGAGAGAGAGAGAGAGAGAGAGAGAGAGACAGACAGACAGACAGACAGACAGACAGACAGACAGAAGATGTCAATCTTCACTCTCTCGTCTGATGCCAGCTGATCACAAACTACACACAAGAAGGGCGTGTGTGGTCACCCGAAATTGTTACCTGACTTCGGGGCTGGCTACCACGGCCGAGTGAATATTGGATTTGGAGTATGACTGTCAAGTTTGCAGTGCCTCGAGGGGTGTTCGAGTGAAGGTGTGAAATCATATGAGCAGTTTGTTTGATTTGATATAATTATAAAGAATAAAAACACCATAATTGTTTTCTAAAAACGTAAAAAGCCTCTAAATGTAGATTTCTTATAGAATAATGATACAACTTTGTTGTTGTTGTTGTTGTTTGCTTTATGGCACTGCGTACGTTTGCTTTCGTTAAAGAGAAGAAATTGGAAGTGTATTGTGATTGGACACTAGGTGGGTGCATGTACATGTGTACCAGGATCAATAAACGAGTTATCATTATTTGGTCCCTAGGTCTAGCTCCGTCTGTTAAAGCCTCTATAGTTGTTGGCCTGCTTCTCTGTATCATAGTAGTAGTGGTAGTAGTAGTAGTAGTATTAGTAGTAGTAGTAGTAGTAGTAGTAGTAGTAGTAGTAGTAGTAGTAGTAGTAGTAGTAGTAGTAGTAGTAGTAGCTGAGCAGAAGCACTGTAACTTATTTCCTTATATCTCCCATGCTCCCTTAGCGCTTCATCTCAACCGCTGTAGACAAGGACGGTGTTCTCAAATCATAAAATAGCTCAAAGACCGAGGATACCAGATAGCCTCGTCAAAGACACATTGTCCAAACAATGTAGCAGAAACCCTCCACTGGTCAGTTACATCGAACAATAATCTCGTAATAGCAAACATATATCAAGAAATTACACTTTACACCTCATGGTCTGCCTGTTTGCTTCACCATGATTACTTCAAAGTTTTTTTAGTAAGACCGATGGAGCCACAGATGTCTATTAACCACAGAACTATGCGGATACACCAGACAAAACCGGGAACATCGCACCTTTTCATTGATTGATATTCTTAGTACATGTAAAGGAAAATTGAGTCCTTAGTGAATAAGATAAGGTTTCCCGTGACAAGATGATCTCTCAAGGTCTTCCTTAAGTCACCCACTAATATTGGGCGCCCCGCTGACCTGTGGTCGACTGATAGAGGATCTACTCGTACCCCTGTCGGCGCGCAGCAGTGCTCAGTTGGGAGCGCCATATCCTTGAAATCGGCGCCCCTCAGAAGAAACGGGTGCTATTTAGAAAAAACGGATAAGATAAGACATTAATCTATCGGAGGAGCCCCCCCCCTGCGATTGCGAAAATGTATACATGTAATAGGATCAATAGGATCTTCCTATGGAACTTAGGAGACATTGATAGCCAGCTCCTATAAAGAATCAGTTTCGATCGCAACCAGTAGCCCCATTCAATAGGGCCTACTTTTAGAACTGGGGTGGATTCCCTCACTGGATAAGTAGACTACCAGCAAAAAATAATGAGCTTCCATGGGTTTACGGTATGATGTGGTTGTGCAGATTACTAGTCCAAAACACACGCATTCTTCCTCATTTATAAAATGACGTTGACCAATTTATACTTAGCTTTTAATCAGGATATTTATATGTTTTGTAATGTGGCTACGGTGCCTCGTAGTCGTAGATCTTCTGGCACAGGGCTGCAATGCTGCCGAAACTGAAATTGACTAAGTAGGCATAAAGCCACTTAGCCCCTACCACCTGCATGCATCTCTATGTATTTGAATACGCGCTCAAACAGGTTTAAAAAAAACCAACTAATAACTTCACTCTCTTGTCTGATGCATGATCACAAACTACAAATTGTTTTCATCTCCCCTTCGCCCAGAACTGAGCAGAAGCACTGTAACTTATTTCCTTATATCTCCCATGCTCCCTTAGCGCTTCATCTCAACCGCTGTAGACAAGGACGGTGTTCTCAAATCATAAAATAGCTCAAAGACCGAGGATACCAGATAGCCTCGTCAAAGACACATTGTCCAAACAATGTAGCAGAAACCCTCCACTGGTCAGTTACATCGAACAATAATCTCGTAATAGCAAACATATATCAAGAAATTACACTTTACACCTCATGGTCTGCCTGTTTGCTTCACCATGATTACTTCAAAGTTTTTTTAGTAAGTTTTTAAAGCCTGTAGGCCTATTTAAGAGGAATTGATTCGAAGTGGTAGAGCAAAAGGTTCCCTTTTGTTGGCGTCTCCCTGTCCTTAAAGTCAGTGGAGTATTGGGAAGTAGACCTACCCTGCTCGATCCTGCGATTGCGAAAATGTATACATGTAATAGGATCAATAGGATCTTCCTATGGAACTTAGGAGACATTGATAGCCAGCTCCTATAAAGAATCAGTTTCGATCGCAACCAGTAGCCCCATTCAATAGGGCCTACTTTTAGAACTGGGGTGGATTCCCTCACTGGATAAGTAGACTACCAGCAAAAAATAATGAGCTTCCATGGGTTTACGGTATGATGTGGTTGTGCAGATTACTAGTCCAAAACACACGCATTCTTCCTCATTTATAAAATGACGTTGACCAATTTATACTTAGCTTTTAATCAGGATATTTATATGTTTTGTAATGTGGCTACGGTGCCTCGTAGTCGTAGATCTTCTGGCACAGGGCTGCAATGCTGCCGAAACTGAAATTGACTAAGTAGGCATAAAGCCACTTAGCCCCTACCACCTGCATGCATCTCTATGTATTTGAATACGCGCTCAAACAGGTTTAAAAAAAACCAACTAATAATAATGACTCACTGCCCTTTCTGATCTGCAAACAAGCAGCGGTTGCAGTGACATTGTACCAAGTCCTTGTCTCTAGAATTGCAACTGCAATTTCCTGCAAATCCATTATAGAAAACTCAAGGATAGAATCACATTGCCTCGAAGCGTTCTTGTCTCTCTCTTGTCTCATTCCGAAGAATGGTTGCCTTACCTCTTTATCTGTCTTGAGTTTTACTTTTTAAAGATTGGTGTCATTCATGTGAGAACGGATTTTTTTTTACAGTTTGGGAATGAATAATTAATACTCTTTCACTTTTATCAAATGGGAGTTTTCAGCAGCTGTTTCTTACTTATATATCACTTTTATCAGACGATTTCGTACTATGCACCTATTTATGAGGACGAATGAAAATATTTGCTTCTTCCTCGGAAACATTATTATGTCTTGTTTGCTGCCACTTAAATATACATTTCCGCAGGTAAAAACTCAGAAGCTCTAAATAAAAAAGAAACTTTTAACTTTAATTCGTTTTTTTTTTCATTCTTGTGCATGTGTGTGTGTATGTGTATGTGTGTTATGAAATCATGGGCAAGCAGCTCTGATCTGAATCAAAACCAATACATGTATTTCAAGCCGTTAGCTCAAGCTTTAAACAACTGCAAGAGGTTCTCTAGAATCTTGATAAAATTTTCAAAATGCCCACAATTGAAAAAGGAAATTGTATAAATGAAACTTTCGTTTCATGGTATCTAATGGTGTCTATTGTATACCCGCGAAAGTCTACATTAGAGGGTCGCGCATGTTCGCGTTGCATGTCCAGATGTCATACCACGGAATAGACTTTTTCGAGAGGTAAAGTATCTTGTATTTCAGTACCTGAAAAAAAAACCCCAACCAACTAATTACAAGCACCCAGGTGATATACATGTACCGCGTTCTAGCCTATGGACTAACCCTGGACAATGTGGCTCGGGGGTGGTTCAAATTCTGAAAACCTCTTAATCCCTAACATTTACGGGAAGCCTTGTGACCAAGGAAAGGGCCTTCAACTCTAGGATTAAGGTACCTTTAAAAAAAAAGAAGAAAAAGAAGAAAAAAAAGAAATATTATAGGCCAACCGCTTTCTGTTCTGTGGGGTAGCCCTGAACACTTTAAAATAATGTACCGCCTTGTACTGCCTTGTCAGGCTCGATGGCGGAACTGCGTATTCTCCACTTACTCCAAAAATCTCTCAACCCCCAACTTTGAAAAGAAGTCTAGTTCTGGAGAAAAAGGTTCTCAACTTTTGGATTTAAGGTTCCTGAAGAAGAAAAAAAGGCCAGCAAGCCCCCCAAAAATGTAACGCTTTCTGTTCTGTAGGGTAAACCTGGGCACTTTAAGTCCCGCTTTTTTCAGACTAAAAAAAACTAGTTAAAGTTAAAAAAAACTACTTATTCTTCATCAACTCCAGAAAGTAAAAAATTCACCCCCAACTTTGACAAGAACTTGTGCTAAAGGAGAGGGTCATCCATTCGAACCAACGAAACGGAAGGCTCTTTTTTTTTGGCTCCACTTCTGCAAACAGCTGGTTACCATTTTTGTCCACAAAGACAAGGAAGTAGCGAAACAATAATTTTTATAATGATAAGGAACTGAAAAAAAGGAAAGTCGAAAAGAAAATACGGCATTTCAAAGACCAAGGATTAGCTGTTATTTGCGTGATGTATAACTATCCTCTAAAACACGAAAAGCGGATATAGTGATATTATTTTTGAAAACGTGTTGTATTCAGTGGGAAAAAAACTTCTGAATGTAAAAAGACTATTCTCAAGCTAAAATGTATGGGGAGGGAGCTTCAGTGCTGTTCTGTCAAAAATAATTTGTTTCTAAATAGTCCACCACAAAATGTAAGAGGCAGATTCAGAAGCGATGTTCAAAATGCTGCTTAACACATATTCCCCCCCCCCCCCCCACACACACACATCGAAAAAAAAGCAAAAAACAAACAAAACAAAACACCAACACCACCAAGTGTTATTATGTTCCTGTATGAATGAGTGCTTCTGTTTTGTTGGAAAAGTATTACTTTTACATATCACGCTCTTTCTGAAATTCTTACAGAAAAAAACACAACAAAAAAAAGGAAGAAGAGCTGACATTTTTGGAAATGGCGCTCTATAAATCGTCTTAATTGTTATGTTTTTTTTTCTCTAGATTTTGATAACTCGCTGAAAAAAACATTGCGGCATAGCCAGATAACTTTTAAATGCATGTTCAACGTCAGACTTGTCTTTGTATTGGAATCTGGAAATTTGATTTTAAAATCATAATGTGGGTTTATTGGATCGAAATTTTACTGGACGATGATTTATATATAAAGCCTTTACTACAAATGCTTTTCTCAGAAAGAAGCAACTTTCAACTGGCTTCTTTGATCTGTATAGGTCACCACAGAAGGAACATTACATGAAGAATTCCACCATATCGTTATAATCTTGAATGCAGAGAAGAGTACGCTCTTCAGACTCTTCAGATTGCATGACACACCTGGCCATCAACAGAGACTCCCTGTTTTAGTTTGTCACAATGTTGATTTCAAACGAACAGCTGAGCTATCAGTCTATCTTCCATTGATGAAACGGCTTATTTAAACGTCCAGCATATACAATTATTTACCCCACAAATCTTACAATCAACCAAGGCTGAAGGCTGATATAAATGCACTTATGCCTTCAACTGTTTATAAATGAGCGAAACGAAAGCTTCACAATGACAGGCAATCACCGAAAAAAAAAAATTGACTTAAGAGTCAAAGTTAGCCATTTTGTTACACACCTTCGCATCGCGCTGCGTACATTATTTCAAAACAGAAAGTAACAAATCGTCGATCTAATAAAAATACTATTTATTAAAACAAACAAAAAAGTGCACACACAGATCGCACACACATCACAGGTCTTTAACAAAGGCCCGGACTCTATTTTCTGTTGTTGACTTCGTTTTATTGTAAGCTGATGGGGTAGGCTGAAATATACTTGTTATGTACCCGTATCATTAATTTTTTGTCCTACCAATCATTAGAAATACTATTAATAAAAAGAACCACATTTACTTTCAGTGCATACAAATGTTTTCATTTCGTTCAATTGACTACTTTGACTTCTCTGTTTGAACCCCTTGCATATATAAAAAAAAATGAAACCAAATATTTTTTAAAGGAAAAACGAACTGGGAAATGTGTGTCCGTTTGGGCGTGGGTTTTAACAAAGCAGTTGGAATTAGATAGGCCTATCTAGACCGGAAAAGTTCTTATTTGACACTGACTCTCTGTGAATTCCAGGATTCTATCCCCGCCCACGCACTGTGGGGGTTAGCCAGATCCACTCATTGTCCATACATTCTATTAATGTAAGTTGACCGACAGCCAGCGCCCACGTATTCCGGGATAGCAACATAGTCCTCTTTTTGGTGAACTAACCTTATGAAAATCTGTTGGTGCTCGGGAATTTCTCCAGGTGCAACCGTACAATTGAGTCTGTAATTATTCTTAGCTCATTCCACGAAACGAAAGGCATTATTATAAAGCTACAAAATTGAATCTGAAAACTCACATGTCTGTCTGTCTGTCTGTCTGTCTGTCTGTCTGTCTGTCTCTCTGCCTGTCTGTCTGTCTGTCTGTCACACACACACACATGTCTGTCTGTCTGTCTGTCTGTCTGTCTCTCTGTCTGTCTGTCTGTCTGTCTGTCTGTCTCTGTCTGTCTGTCTGTCTGTCTGTCTGTCTGTCTGTCTGTCTGTCTGTCTGTCTGTCTGTCTGTCTCTCTGTCTCTCTGTCTGTCTCTCTCTCTGTCTTCTGAGTCTCCCTCTTGAACTCATGGAGATGAATTAGAAAGGGAAGCAAACACGGAGCATTTAGTCTTTTTATTGTTGTGTCCCAACAGCTTGTATCAAATTGCTATACAAGAGAGAGAGGGAGAGAGGGGGTGAGGGAGAGGGGGGGAGAGAGGAAGAGGGAGAGACAAAAAAGAGAAAGAGCCAGAGTAAGAAGGAAAGAGAGAGAGCGAGAGAGAGAGAGAGAGAGAGAGAGAGAGAGAGAGAGAGAGAGAGAGAGAGAGAGAGCGAGACAAATGAAATCAAATACACGGTTATGAAGAAATAGAGCCATCAGGAGTAGGAGAGATATGTGTATATAATTATGTATATATAATTATAATTATAATTACACATACATATAATATATATATATAGAGAGAATGAAAGACAGAGAGCACAGACAAACAAAATTAATAGAGGTACAGTTTGTGACAGATACAGAGAGTACAATTTAAGCTGTTTCAGGAAGACCACGGTACTTATTGGTATTTTTTGGCTTTTACCCATAACGAGCCCTCCTTTAGGATTGATAGAAGAGAGAACAAAGACGAACTTCGACTTCTAATATAAAGAATAAAAATAATGAAGATATATGTTTAAATGTTGGTGAAAAATAGTCAATGGGCGTTGTAATTACAACCTTAAGGTGATGCAATCGTATCCGTTTTTCCTATTTGTTTTGTGAAAATGTCCGATTCTTGAACACAGCCATTCATTTATGAATGTCTAACAACAATAATAAAAGAATATTCTTTAATTTGAGGGGCGAAAAAAACCAACTCCAAGATACCTCATGTCCTAAAAAAACAACCAATTTATATTATGGATATAGACTTAGGGGGGATATTTTTAAAACTACTCGTTGCGTTTGCAATTGAATAGTCGTATATGTATGATTGTATTATAAAAATTGAATAATTGTATAAGAGGGCTTAACTACGAGGTAAAATTAATGACGCCTGGAGACTATTCCCCTCCCCCTCCCTCCTGCCTTAGAGGCGTACAATCTACCGATTGATGTTCGCATGTGTAGAATGGACCGTCCGGTGTCGTCAGGAGCCGTATGAAAACTGTCAGAGCCTTTTTGGACTTCTAAAAAATCATTAATGATTTTATCCACCAGTTGTCAATCCTAGACTAGAGCTATTTCATTGAACTGTTTTGGCGCTTCATTAACAGTTTAATATAAAAAAAAGCACACAGAAAGCCTCGTATAAGTACACTCCATACGGCTTCGTTGCGTTCACGGCGGTCTCTGAATGGCTCCGGAAGATTCCAGTCGCTCCGGACAGCTTTAAACGGTCTCCAAACGGCTCCGAAAGATTCTAGTCGCTCCGATTAGCTCTAAAGGTCTCCATTATTATGGCTCCGGAAAATTCCATTTCCAGTCGCTCCGATTAGCTCTAAACTACATGCACCTCCAAATGGCTCTGAAATATTTCAGTCGCGCCGGACAGCTCTAAAGGTCATCAACTGGCTCCGAAAGATTTCAGTCGCTCAGTAAGGCCCAAAATGGCCCTAGGTGGTAATATATTGGTCCACTTAATTATCTGATCTTTGGGGACATGGCTACCCGTGAGATTTGAGTTTAGGATGTCTTGTTCTACAGACCAGAGCAATACGGACTTAGCTTTTCACGTCCCTTCTAGTTCATTGAAAACAGTCATCGGCACCAGTTATTGGTATGGACGTATTTTAAAGCAAAAAAAAAAATGCTTATAAAAGTTGGTGTTTAATTAACATTAATGTGATGCTGTCCTCCCACATAATTATATAGGCGAAATGGTATTTTGATAAGACAAGACCGAAACACCTGATGGTATTATATGTCTTTCATGAATTGGTAAAACAAAACCCCATCTTTCTATCCGTTTTCAATAACTGAAATGATTATCTTGCAGAAGCTTGAATATCGACTCATATTCATTATCTATCGTAGATAATGAACATTCACTTAAGTTCTTATTTGTCTTTGTGAGTTTTCAAGGCATTGTGTTGTTTTAAGAATGGATTATAACCTGCCTTGTACTGCTATGTTTTTAGAAGTACTTAAATAAACGTAAATCTAAGCTATGGATGAGGCGGATTAGAGAGTTATGGCCATGTTTACTTTCTAGTCTTTCAAAATAATGTTATGGTTGGGGGGGGGGGGGCAATAAAATTAACGTATTGTCCACAAACCTATCAGTATGTACCTGGTATTATGCGATATTTTGTATGAATAAAACGCCAAGGGAAAACTAGAGAAAATACGTGTATCTTGAAACAACAGTAAGGTCGAATAGTTTTGATTGTAAAGTTGTTGTTTTTCTGTTGTGTCGTTGTTGTTGTTGTTGTTGTTGTTGTTGTTGTTGTTGTTGTTGTTGGTTGAATTTTGTCCGGGCAAAATAATGTGTGAGAGTTCCCAGATTCATGTCTCACAATGAGGGTGACTGGAAGCTCAAGCTAAAAGCACGATAATGAACTGACAAAAAGTGCTCCTGGAGGCAGAAAAGAGAAGGCCATTCAGTTTTGAAAAAAAAAAGAGTGAGTGAGAGGGATAATAAGAGAGAAAGATAGATTGAGGGAAGATCATAGATAGCTAAAGATAGAGAGAGATGAGGGAAGCAGACAGAGTGAAATGGTATAATAGAGACATGAAAAAATGACAAAAAGAGGGGGAAAAGGGATAGCCAGAGAGATAAAAAAAAAAGGAGAGGTGATGAGAGAAACAGAGTTAAAGAGAGACAAGAGAAAGAGAAAAATATAAGGACAGCAATAATCAAACAAGTAACATAAATGTGTGTTATTTTTGGTGAAAGTAAGAATGTTGCCAATGCCACACCTTAACTCTGAAGGTTATTATAATGACAACTTGACAGGTGGTGCAATTGTAACAGTTTTTCCCGGAAGTTTTTTTATGAATATGAAAATTCCCAAATCTTCAACACTAACAGTTGCACAGATCATAGAGTTCTTTAACTCTATACATGTGAACAGTCCACTGTGGTGGTCCATCTATTGAGGATAGAGAGATCTTGCGTATGGGGGAGGAAAAATAACACTATATAGTCTCATTGGTTGAGAAAAACAATTTCTGAAACGGATGAAATCCGGAATAATAGCCACGATTCATTTTCACACAACACAGATTCATAACACCCCCCGTCAAAAGTAAGAAAATAAAAACAAACACAAAAATCTCACTTGAAAAATATTTGATTTGGGTTGGGGAAAAGTTTTCCATTTTTCGTTTATCAGTTTCACTCAACATGCCTTACTCCATATTATGACCATGGGTTTTGAGACCTTTAGGATTGTTTGAAGAAGAAGTTCGGGGGGAAATACTATAGTTGCACAGTTATGACGTGGCCTGCTATTTTATGAACTTAGCCCACATCAACACCATTGAAAACTGAATGGGTACCCAGCTTTTCTAGGGTCTGAGAAATCATTCAACCGAATCTGTAGTTTCCTAAAATACTATGCCATTCCGCTTTGGTCCTTTTCTATTCTAGATTACAATTCAGGAAGTAAATTTTGCATTATATATATATATATATATAAATTTTTGCAAATTCATAACCATAAGAAAAGATATAAAGTATATATAGAGAGAGAGAGAGAGAGAGAGAGAGAGAGAGAGAGAGAGAGAGAGAGAGAGAGAGAGAGAGAGAGAGAGAGAGAGAGAGAGAGAGAGAGAGAGAGAGAGAGAGAGAGAGAGAGAGAATGACAGACAGACAGATAGACAGTCAGACAGACAGACATACAGAGGGATGGAGAGTGACGGAGATACGAAGATTAATAGAGAGAAAGAGTAAAGAAGAGATAGACAAAGAGAAAATTGTGGAAAGGTGAAGAAGAAAATAATATAAACTTAAAAGTTGAAAAAAGCTAAAATAATCGTATTCAATCAGTTTACAATCGTTATACATATTTTTCAATCTCAATTTCCAACTTCATAAAATTATTCAAAATTGATCAAACACTGCCCTATACACAACCCCAGCCCTTAACAGGTAAACATAGTTAAATAAACAGATAAGTAAGTGAAGAAAATAAAAGGTTTCGATATAATGCAAGTTCAGTTTCTGCAGTCATCACGCAATGACGTTACTTAACTGTAGTTCCTATCGATTAGAAATACGGCGTCCTCAATGAGCCGTAACGTATTGAATGGTTCCAATAGTGAACTAACGATTCGGCCCTTGGCTTCCGCATACTTAGTTAATGAAACCGAAACAAACCGATGCGACCCTGTGATCACACATAAGCTCAACCTGAATCTCCTTATGTCAAGTTTACATGACTAACGTATTGTAACGGTGTTTCTGTGCTGACCACAAGAGAAACATGGCAATGTCGTTTTGTACTCTAACATACAATCCCTGATGCATGATATGACATGACGATTTTCGA
>RQTK01001970.1:13637-24353 GCA_003991915.1 Elysia chlorotica
ATTATTATTATTATTATTATTATTATTATTATTATTATTATTATTATTATTATTATTATTATTATTATTATTGCTATTTGTAATCTTTTGTTAGGAAATTTCTATAAACAATCATAACAAATTTGACCCATGCGTTGTTCATTGTTTTAACAGGAGATTAGGATTCTTAAAATAGACTAGATTTCTGATTTTACAAGCATTTTTCTAAATAGTGCAGTGTGCGCGTTACAATTTTGGCGGTTTAAAAAAAATCAATGTTCATTGTCCCTTTTGAAGCTTTGTGTATAAATCTACACTTTAAACTGGGAGGAGTTTAGATTCGTTGAATAGATTTAAGGCAGACAAAATAATTATACAACTATAAATTTTATAGTTAAAATAAGGCGCAGAAAGAATTACACTAAATAAAAGGCGATTTATTAACAGCTCTCAGAGCACCTTGACTGTTTTAACTACTCAGTAGACAGGATAAACTTGTAAGCACAAGGCCTTGGAAACTCAGGTTAACTAACCTGCTGAACGTACCCCAAATTAAATTTCTTATGACCTGTCAAAATAAAAAAAAAGGCTATTGTAAGTTAACCTTCGTTGGCAAAACAACGGATTTTTGGAAATGATAAAAAAAAGCCAATTTGTGTGGATCTGTGGGTGAAAAATAATTTTTTTTTTTGGTAACAGGTCAAGTGCAAAATTTAACCTTTTTAAAAAAAATTCAAAATGAAGACATAATGCTTCAAAATGATGGAAATAAACCACATTACCGGGTACTCATGATGCGCAAAAATATTTTCACTTCGCTCAAGAATGTTCGTCTGTTCTCTATAGAGGGAGGGAGAGACTTATCTCCCTCTCCCCGGGTTTAACGTCTCCTAGGTTCCCCTGGGGGATCCTATACGGCAATGTTAGTCTGTGGCTTTGTCTTTTCTTTAAAACCTCAAATGCGAAAAGCTAATGTCAGTCAAAATGAAAGCTTAAATAGAAAACAGTGTCAATGTTTCGATCTCGTTTGTAATAGGATTTTTAGTATCAAATTCTCGTTCAATAACTAAATTTTAAATTTACATTACTTCTTACATACCTTTTCATTGGTCACATTGATTTGAGAAAAAAATAATGTGTTTAATGGTTTGTCAATAATTTGTTTAGGCTAAATATTTAGCAGTTTGGGACGAGTTAGTGCACAAAGAACAAAACATGTTGTCTTTTATCATATTATACATTATTTCACACCACTCGCACCTGTTGCATGTTGAGCGAATTTAAACCTTAAACAGAGCTCATGTCTTCCAACTAGGCTTAGTAACTCTTAAAAAACCACGTTCCTGATTTCTAAAAATGAATTAAAAATTGACATGTCCACGACACATGTGAATTTTTAGACAATAGACTTGCGACCCGTTCACAAGACAGCACAACTGCTGAAGTTCGACATCGTGACACCAACCAACAATGCTGTATCTAGCTCTTAAATATTATGTTATACGGTAATTCGATGATAAACATTTTTTCTAATTTTGATAAAATGTATAAAAAGGGATCGACGTAAATGTAATACACAGTACACAATTTTCTTCCTGACAATGTTTTGCTTAACAAACAAAAACAACAACTGTCAAGCGTTTTACAAACGATAAATCCTGGATTGTAAAAGAACTTCAAGAGGCACTAAACAGGAAAAAGCAAGTATTCAAAGAGAACAGCAAAAGTCAACAGAAATCCATTAACAAGGAGCTGAGGACATTAATCTTCAACTACAAAAAAATTAATGTGATTTTAAATCCACAATCGAAACAATCGTCCACAAAAACTGCAACCGTGGTATAAAAATTGCAGCAAAAAGAATACAGTGCAAGAAAAACTGAAAATTGCCAAAAGAAGCACAGTACGCGAATGGATTGAATGAAGTTTGTTGCCTTTTTTAAAGTAAGATCTTTTTATATGAATAGTATAAACTAAAAAATTAGTTTAGACAATTGTGAAGATATACAGACAGACGAAAAAGAGGTTTATTTGTAATGGAAAGTTCCAAGACTGAATGTCCCGACAAAAGTTTCCTAAAAACTGTAGCCGTCAATTAATATTGAATTAAGAATTCAGAAAACTTATCACCCCAACATTATCTCAATTTAATTCTACATAACAGCAAACATACCCCTGATGATGAGTTTGTACGCTCTTCTCGAAGCAAAACAAATCTTGCAAATTTCTTAAAAAAAACAGAGACAATATGAGAACTCTTTTGTTTCTTCCTCTGTTATACTTTCTAAAATTACAAAATTGTATATTCTCTTCTACATCGATTTTTATACTGTATGTCCTTTATAAAATGAATTAAACATAAATTAACAAATTTAATTATAAAGAGAAACTGTGTGAGAAAGGGCCAGAGAGAAAAAAAAGAGACATAGAAAAATCGATAGATAGATAGATGGATAGATAGATATATGGATAGATAGATACATAGATACATAGATAGATAGATAGATAGATAGATAGATAGAAAGAGAGAAAGGGAGAAATAAAGAAAAAGAAAGAAAGAGAGATAAAAAGAGAGAGAGAGAGTGAGAGAGAGAGGGAGAGAGAGAGAGAAAGAGAGAGAGAGAGAGAGAGAGAGCGAGATAGAGAGAGAGAGAAAGTAATTATTATTTAATTTTCATTAACGATTTTTGGCAATGTCAAAATTACTGCTTTTGCTGATTTATTCAACCAAATTGCCACTTGTAGATAACTAAGAATTTACATGATCTTATTCAAAACATATTAAGGTGTTACTTGCATTATAAAAACCATTAACATTTCGATACGGTTGTAAGGATTTCAGGTATATTTTAGTCACTTCATTCTGCTTTTTCAATGTGTTAGTCATATTTTTTGGCGATAATACCAAGAGATAAAAACAAAATAATTTCTAACAACGCCAAAGTATACAAATACATTGAGTAATATGAAGGCACAGCATCTTTTGACTATCACTGCAATTGATTTTAACTACTTCAGTCTCTATATTTAAAAAGGTTGGTCTGATTTAATAATTATTAGAAAAACAATAATAATAACAGCAACAATAGCAACAACCAAAAACAACAACAACAACAACAACAACAACAACAACAACATAATCAGCAAGACACAAGATAACAGCTAACCACACACAACAACACAAAAGGTAACAAAGGTCACACAGTTAATACTAGAACATCCATGATGAAGAAATTGGGGAAAAAATTATAAATATGATAAAAAAATATTAATATATTCATAAATTAAACAAAAAAGTTATAAATATAAATAATGGCACCAACAACAACAACAACAACAACAACAATAATAATATTAATATAATAATAATAATAATAATAATAATAATAATAATAATAATAATAATAATAATAATAATAATAATAGTAATAATGAATAATAATAATATTGATACTAATAATTGTAATAATAATAATATTGATACTAATAATTGTAATAATAATAATATTGATACTAATAATTGTAATAATAATAATATTGATACTAATAATTGTAATAATAATAATATTGATACTAATAATTGTAATAATAATAATATTGATACTAATAATTGTAATAATAATAATATTGATACTAATAATTGTAATAATAATAATATTGATACTAATAATTGTAATAATAATAATATTGATACTAATAATTGTAATAATAATAATATTGATACTAATAATTGTAATAATAATAATATTGATACTAATAATTGTAATAATAATAATATTGATACTAATAATTGTAATAATAATAATATTGATACTAATAATTGTAATAATAATAATATTGATACTAATAATTGTAATAATAATAATATTGATACTAATAATTGTAATAATAATAATATTGATACTAATAATTGTAATAATAATAATATTGATACTAATAATTGTAATAATAATAATATTGATACTAATAATTGTAATAATAAAAATATTGACAACATTTATAATCATTGTAATAATTTAAATATTTTCACTATGTTGAAAAAGAAGTAGAGGAGATAAAAATAAGTAGTTGCCGCATTATAGGTAGCAGCAATGCATTAGTAAAAATTGCCACGAGAGTGAAAATAACATTCACATAAAGAATATTTATTAGCTTTTAAAAAAAATGCAAAAACCTCTCACTATAAAATGTACGAAATGCCTTATTGGGAATGTGACCTCACAAAAAGTTCTCCCTCTTTGTTGGAAGAAAGACATAAGCTATGTGCTGCAAGCAACGCGCCATTTTGTAATTTTTTCAAAATAAATATTTTTTGAAGCGTTTGCGCATAGAATACTTTGTTGCAAAAATTAGAAAATTATATCGCCGTTAAGCTCTACTCACTCTCTGCCAACATGAATGCTTAATGAGCTGATTAGAAACTAAACCAGGTTTTATTCATGTCTTTGAACAAAGGGAGATTATTGTTGTTCCGATCACATTCTCTATAGGATCTATGGGGGCCTTAAATAAGTTAACCGAGAATATCATCAGAGAGTCTGACACGTGAGGGGTTTCATTGGGGCGATTTCGCGTATGTGGGTCCGTGTAATTAAGGCGGTTGCTTCCTTCTTAAAAACTGGATCTGAAGATTGGTGAACTGCCTTATTAAAATAAAGAAAGAGATAAAGCAGATTAAAAGATTAATCTCCTCTCAAAGCCTCATCAATAGCAGCGTAAGATCTTTTTTGTGAAACGTCTCACTGAATTTATAGACTCTGATATTATGTTCTTTCCATCAAAGAGTTGACGAATCGTAGGGTGATACTGAAAAGGTCCCATCTACACTTAATGTGACATCTATTATTATAACTGTCTTCGTTTCAAATTTAGACATGCCATCAAATCCAAACTGCTCCACCCTAAAATCCCAAATTTTACAGTAAAATTACAATGGGTCCAGAGAACTGTTAGAGTCATAAAACTAATAACATCAAAGGCGTATTCAATTTTTAACGAAAATTAACGAATTAATAAAACTTAATTAAGTATTTAAAAAAGCAAACAGAAACAACAATTACTACTTCCTACCCTTTCTTGAACAACAAACAAATCGAAAGTGATATAAATATTGATTCTTTTTATTTTCTAAGTGCGTGCGCAAATTTTAAGGCGCATAGTGCACCGTTTTCTTAGAAAGTTTGGTTAATTATTAAGTCTGATTATTGATTATTGAGCCTACTTAAATTTGATGCAACCTCTTCAAGCAAACATATTAAGTTCCTAAAGTTATAGATCCTGAAGATAAACACTTTTGAGTTCAGCACAGTTTAAATTTAGCTGTAATACTTTAGTTTTGTCCATCCTACAGTCCCCACGAATTTCGTGGGTTCCCAGCTAGTTAGAGATAACAGCATAGTAAGGTTCTATCTATACAGAAAAATCATAAAAAATGTAGAGATGAACAGCCGAGTTGTGAGATATGAGAAATATTAGTACTAACAGACTAGTCATAAATCTGTTACAATCCAAAGTTTTGATTGCCTTTTTCTAAAAAAAGCAAAATGTATATTATCAAACCTATTTATTGGCACATAGCGAAATATTAAAAGAACGAAAAATTGCGATACCGTAAATCTATTAAAATGCGCCACCAAAGTTACCAGTACAAAGCTAGACCTAACCTCAGAACTTTACCATTTTGGTCGTCTGTCGTGGTGCGGTGGCGTTTATCTCTCAACTGTTTTTGGGTTTCTCCGTTTGGCGAGGCTTTTATAGGCAGGAATATAACTCCTAGCCTGCGTCACTCGATCGGGGCTCTAAGTTAAGGGCTGCAATTGAAAACGAAAATTGGAAGGCTCAGGTGAAGAGAGAGAGATAGATAGAGAGAGAGAGAGAGAGAGAGAGAGAGAGAGAGAGAGGGAGAGAGAGAGTTATAGAGAAAGATAAGGAGGGAAATAAAGAGAAAAGGAGGGAGGCAGGGGAAGAGAATGGGGGAGGGAAAATGTGGTAGGTAGCGGGGAACAGGGGTGAGATAATTGAAAACATGGAGTGGGTGGATAGATAGATCGCGAGAGAAAGAGAGACAGACAGACAGGCAGAGAAAGAGCGTGGGAAGGGAGAACACAGTGGTAGATGCACAATTTGTCCAAACTAAAACATGGTCATTATCTTCACGAGATCAAAGAATTTTGGACATGCTTTTTTGAGACACATACTGGTTAGTATAAAGAGAGATAGATAGATATAGAGAGAGAGGAAGAGAGAGAGAGAGAGAGAGAGAGAGAGAGAGAGAGAGAGAGGGGAAGAAAAACGGAAATAAAGATAAATAGATGGATAGATAGATAGATAGATAGATAGACAGATAGATAGACAGATAGATAGATATAGATATATAGATAGATAAATAGATAGATAGGTAGATAGATAGATAGATAGATAGATAGATAGATATAGATAGATAGATAGATAAATAGATAGATAGGTAGATAGATAGATAGATAGATAGATAGATAGATAGATAGATAGATAGATAGATAGATAGATGAATAACGAAAACATGACAAAAGTGAGACAAAAAAAGAGAGTCTTACAGTTCTATTTAATCAGCTTTGCGACACCTGCTAAACAGTAACAAACTGTTCAGAACCTGAGCTAAAGTGACGGGTGTCGGGTGGACTAAAAACAAGATTTTAAATACTGTGTGGGAACAGTGGGGTATGGTATCTTCTTGCTATCTCTCTCGCTTTATCTCTCTCTCTTTCTCTCTCTTCCCGCTTCCTCTCTCTCCTCCCGCTCCCTCTCTCTTGCTTTCATTCTTTCTGTCTCTGTCTCTGTGTCTCTTTCTATCTCTCTCTCTCTCTCTCTCTCTCTCTCTCTCTCTCTCCTACTTTATTGAAACTAAGCCGGTTGAACAATGTTCAGGGTGAGTTTCTACTAAGGTTTAAAGAAGGGAGCAACCGCTATTTATTCTAAGCCATATAGGCGAAACCCTCCCCTTGAAACACCCCACTATAATTTTAATTATCTGGTGGCACCGTGGCTATTCGGCTTCATTCTAATTATAGAATGAAGCATTTACTTTGTCATTTCAACTTGTGTTTTCTCGTCGTGTCTATAGCATCGTTTTTTTGTCAGCATATCTGTCAATCCCACAGAAAAGTTGACACGACGTATATACAATGGGATTTCACCAAGAGTCAGTTCCCCCTTTTTGAATGACTTGAGTCATTTTCTAAAAAGCAAAAACGTCAAAGTTTAATTTCGTAGAAAATAATTATGTTATATTTGCGCGCTTTATGTTCACCTATATAACTCAAAGGAGTCCACCGCATATATGTAAGCGGCTGAAGTTTTCACAGATAGATCTACGCAGATTTTTATTCTATCTTATTGGTTTAAAAAATATGCATTTTGGAAAAACACTCGAAAATAGTGCGATTTCATGAACGTTGCCGGCACACACTGTGGCTCCATTGAGTTAATGATGACTAGAGTTGTCGCACTGTTTGGTATTACTGACTCATCTGCGCGCGCCATTGCATGATAAGCAGGGCTCCTGTCTTTCAAATAATGTACATAACTTTTTTTGAGAACACACAAGTTGAACTAGAAACTTCCAAAAATAACAGGCAGTGTCACCGAAATAAACAAATATTTTCATTTAGAACAAAAAAGTGAGCTATATCATTGATATATTCGACCCAGTTAGGACAGTTTACAGTATAGTAAACTTAGTAGACTTGAGTATCATTCTGTCCTTACTATGAGACTTCTTTAAAAACAAAAAGATCGCATTGCTCTTGCTTGCCAAAATGTGTCCACTTCAGCCAGTTTGGTCACTTTGACTGTTATTTTGGGTAGCCTCGGTTGAACTCAATGCTAACTTCACGTATGAATCAACCTTAAGCTAAGGTTGGCTTGAACGTGTATATGGAGCATAATCGAAGCGACAATGTGAATCTAGCAGCACAAACATGACGGCGACTTCTGTTGAAGGGTATAGTAATAACGATCACGATCTGCAAGAAATGTGTGTGTGAGCACAAACTCTATTGTTCCTTCTACACTTCAGGCTCGGCAAGACTTGATCTTTTATTCCACACACCAGCTACTACAGTGGACTGGGGGAGACTTCATTTTTCGTTCCTGAGGGCAACAGCTCTATCAGAATAGACTGGGTATATAACGTGCATAACTGCCTGACGTAACTAACTTTCTTTTTATCCTCCGTCCTCTATTCGACCCTGCCTTCTCTAACTCACTTATGTTTGCCATTCATGAAAACCTGTTGTGAGAATCTTGGAGTCTTGAGGTCCTTGAAAGCACTGAATGCTTCCACGCTTTGCGTGAAGTCAAGAGTCACCCTCCTGTTTCCACCACACTCACAGCCATTGTCAGTAACTGTTGTCTTACTAGAGCAAGCGTGATATATTATTTTATGCAGATATTTTATATAGCTACAACATGGATCTGAAAACAAAACTAGACGCTCTAGATCTAAAATAAAATTGACCTAGATCTAAACTAAGTAACAAATTATATCTAGAGGTAAACAGATTCTATGTTATAGATTCAGTTCAAACATATCTGTTTTAATATTTACATCTAGTCTATGGATTTTTGTAATTTAAAATATAGAATTGTCTTTACATCTTAAGGTACTGATGATGTTTAAGGCAAGAAAAACCGGACACATTGCGATATTTATCCTTAAAATCAAATATTAGGCCTATTTGAGTTTCATCTCCAACCGGAATCCTCGCACTGTTTGTGTGAATGTGTGTGTGTGTGTGGGGGGGGGAGCATCAGTTTCCGACGCAGGAGGTCCGTGGCTCTAACAAACAAACAAACAAACAAAAAGACTTGAAGAAGGGTGACAGTCCTGCAGCTCAGACCAATGACTCCCCCGCACCCCTCTCCCCCTTCCTTCTCTCCCTCTCCCAATGTGTTTCTATGTCTCTAAATCTTACCATCTCTGTTAATGTCTCTGTCACTCTTTCTCTCTGTCTCTTTCTGTCTCTCTCCTTCTCTCCCTCTTTCTCTCCCCCCCTTCTCTCTCTGGCGGGTTTGGGGGGGGGGGGGGGTCCGACGCAAAAGGTTCGCGGTTCGAACCCTGGCAATTTCGCTCCCTACTGGTTGGGTCGGTGTCAGTTTAATCTGACCATGATATCCCTTCCCTGTCTCGTTTGTGGTAGCGCATAGAATTATCAGACGTCAGTCTTAGGGCCCGTCAACAATATAGCCTATATTGTGCTCATTTTGGGCGTTAAATCAACTCAACTTTCTCTCCCTGTCTTTCTTTAAATCTTTTCATCTCTCTCTCTCTTTCTATCTCTATCTTCCTCTCTTGATCAATGATTCCTCCCCACTCTCTCACTCTCTTTCCACCGTTGCCTTTCTCTCTATTTCTCTTTCCATATCTGTCTCTGTCTCTCCTTATCTCTCTTGTTCCACTTCTTTACCCCTATCTCAGTCTTTCTGTCTTTCTGTGCCTTTTTACATCTCTTCCCCCCCCCCTCTCCCCCTCTCTCTCTGTCTTTCCTTCCTCTTTCCATCTCTCTCTATCTCTCTTCCCTCTCTCTCCCTCTGACTGTCTGTCTTTACCTCTTTCCATCTCTCTCTATCTCTCTTCCCCTTCTCTCCCTCTGACTGTCTGTCTGCACCTCTTAACATCTCTCTATTTTCACCCTTTACCCCCTATCTATCTTTCCGTCTTTCTCTACTCCTTTCTATATGTACCTCTTTTTTATATCTCTCTGTCCCACTTTTTATTTTTTTTATTTTATAGATTTTTACTCTCTCGCTATCTATCTATATAGCTCCTCTCTATCTTTACCCTCTCTTTTTGTCCCCCTCGCTCCCCACTCTCTCCCTATCTCCCTGTGTCTGTGGTCTGCATGATAAGTTTGAATCAAATAAATGGGGAATGTATCTGCATCTATACTATATGTATTTGTGGACTTCTGAACCACTTAACCAAATGAATTCAAATATTGTAGGACACCTGATCTATAGTGGTAAGATGCACACCTATAAAAGGAAGTGTAGAGTCTCTATACTTTTTGTTTGTTTGAAATTTTATTGTTTCCTCATTTAAAAACCCTTTAGTGGCCCACAAAAGCCACAGTAAAACTTTGCGATTGGTGGCCAAAACACAGCTGATGGACAGACCCTTTCAAACGATTGATGTTGTTCAAAAGCGTCCAGATCTCACAGCCGTAGAGTAGGGTGTACAGGACGAGAGTTTTGTACTATTTTATTTTGGTAGAGAAGCTTGTATTTTTACTGCTCCATATCTTGTTTAGTTTGGCCATGCTAGCTGTTGCGATGGCGAGCCTTATCTTGATTTCCACATTGGAGCGTCCATTCTTCGTGAGGGTAGCCCCGAGGTGTTTGAAAGCCATTTCTTTTTCTAGCCGTTGGTCGTTCACGTTGATTTGTACTGTTGTATTATCTTCACTGTTGACCATGACTTTGCTCCTTTCGCTGCTGATCTCCATGCCATATTCTCGAGCACAGTTTGACAATCTATCGGTAAGCTCTTGCAATTCATCGTTACTTCCTCCCACCAGGTCAATATCATCGGCAAATGTTAGATTAGAAATTATTCGTCCTCCAATGGAGATTGAGGATTTGAAGTTATATAATGTTCCTCTCATGATGTTTTCTAAGTACAAATTGAAAGGGATTGGTGAGAGAAGGCAACCTTGTCGTACCCCGACTGATGTCTTGAAGTAATTGCTGGCGTTGTTGTTC
>RQTK01001972.1:2866-24336 GCA_003991915.1 Elysia chlorotica
AAAAAAAAAACTGAACAGGAAATGGAAGTGAAAACGTGAATATTAAGACTATGTGGTTGCTGCATTTGGCGATATTGTTGCAGCAGCTGAATGTCGGTGATAAGGATGTTAATGGTAATGATTGTGATAATAATGATGAGGAGGAGGAGGAGGAGGATGGATTACACAGTAACATACTAGTGACTAACTGACTGTTACGGATAATGTTTGTCGACACTGGATAAACATAGATGGTGTCTGATGACACCACACTCTTCTGAAGAAACAAATTATAAACTATATTAAAAAATAGATTTTGTCAGACTTTGAAGTCAAATACCCAAACAGAAACAGTCAGCAATGTTAGTTGTAGGGACGAAATAAAACAAAACACAAGAGGATATATTTTAGCCGTCTGTACTCTGCAGGAGAAAAAGAAGAGAACTAGAAAAAGATATTTTTTATAAGCATTGAAAAAACTGTTATGTGTCAGGGCAAAAAAGGGATTTTTTATTAAAGGGAAAATGATAAATTTGAAAACATTAATTTTAAGCAAGATATACTACATTGTTAGTAGTACAGACCCATCCAGACAAGTCTTACCACGAATAAACAAAAATATTATTTCTCATTTCCAGGTAAATGCATCGGAGAAACGAGCTGTACCAGATATTATAATGCAAGCAATATGGGCATTTAATAATGCATTTGGTAAATGAGAACGCACCGTATGCAAGCGTGTGTTGTGTTTCTTTCTTGTTTCTTTTTTTTTTTTTATGCACAGCTTTAGTGTTGATTTGTACGTAAAAATAAGAAGTCGAAAATGGTTCTTCGGCGGTAAACGAGGTACTTATCCAGGTCTAGTTTTGTTTGTTAGTGTTCAGATAAAATTTCTGATGGTCTGAAACAAAAAGTTTCCAAGAAATAAATTGTATTGCTTCACCTCACACAAGCGTTTTCTACCTATTGTGTGTTCAGTTAAATATTAGTAGTTAAATGTTTATTGTAATTATTAATTATCATAATCAGGAACACGATCATCATCATCATCATCATCATCATCATCATCATCATCATCATCATCATCATCATCATCATCATCATCATCATCATCATCATCATTATCATCATCATCATCATCATCATCATCATCATCATCCTCATCATCATCATCATCATCATTTATTATTTTTATTATTATTACTTTTGTTTTTTCATCTTTGTAAAAAAATTATCATGCGACTAAACATAAAGACATAAGTAGTCGCAGGACATCAAGAAATCGATTCTTTCTTAATGAGAACCAGAAGTGTCATCTTTTGGCCTGGCATGTCACAAGACATCAGATAGGCCCTACTACACAGACAATTGTGACACGTGCGCAACGTACTTCACCAAACAAAGAGCGATCAACCTCTTTCAACTCATGAGGTACCATGCAGATCATGGGGAAAAGTTTGCACAATCTTATTTCTAGAACTCTCTCCCTCGCTTTAGAGAGAAGAAAGAGAGACAGAGAAAGAGAGAGAAACACACACACACACACCCACATATAAAGAAAAAAAAACGAAGAGATAGCAAATGAAAGAGACAAACAGATACATTATGTGGACAAAATAAAATTATATTACAACAGAATAGTGAATGTTAGCTACACACATCTATAGACATACGTATGTACCTAAGCGTACATAACCATAATAATGACCTCTCAGGTATATACCAATAAGATCTGCGTGTGTAGTGTTAATACCGTACATCGCTCTCCAATGCAAAGAATGCAGCAAATTCAGAAATGGAGGGAATGGTGTTTCAGATTGCCTTGAGGTGGCTCTAGACTTTAGTCTATAAATGTTATTCTATAAATAATTACAGTGGCGACGTGACGGGTCTAAAGGTAAAAAAATAAATAAATAAATATATAAAGGTACTTGTTACTGCCAGCCACTGAGCTATTTCGTGCTTCAGTCTGATCGTGATCTATTCTAGACTGCAAACTGCATTTTAATTAGCCACTTGCTTTATGTTTTTAAATAATATTTAATCTAGATCTAGATCTAGATAAGGCCTAGATCTAGCCTATCATATTATGAACAGTCATCATGCCTCGGTTAGACCAGCTGAGTCTATATGCAGTAGACCTAAACATAGTGTTCCTGTCCAAATACATACCAGGCCTATATGTTACACTAGTGTTCCTGTATTAAACGCTGTAGATCACTAAATGATGTATAAATTTCGATTTGCTTTTGTCAGTTTTGACATATATCAATAGATCTAGATCTAAATCTAATGGTATGTCAGCTTTTTGATCTATATCTAGATCTAAAAAATTGTGTTTCTGGAGGAACTTAAAAATTATATGGCGTAGATCTATAAATATAAATCAGTGATGCCAATGCCCAACTTTTGGCACTCCTAGAGTTTTGTGGTCCCTAGCCTGTTGAAATATAAAAAGTTGAAATTATTGGGGTTATCTCTTCAAAGTGTCCTCTTTTCATAGAAAAAAACCACAAACAAAACGAAAGTATGTGTCATTATTTATAACATTTTAAAATACATGCATGCTGGGTGGCACTTTTTTTGGGAATGGCTCATATAAATAAAATACTTTTAAACCAGCTGCACTCCCTGTCTTTATATTATTTTGGTTTTTTGTTGTGCGTGTATTGGCATGATTTGTTTGATTCATAAAGACAGATTTGGTTGTATTCAATTGTTCATTTGGACACGGGTTGTAATGTGGGTGGCGACAAACATACTGTAAGCACATAAAATTGATCTGCTAAGCAATTGAAACTCTCTGTATCTCACACTCGTTTGAACTGCCTGCCTGTCTCTCTCTCTTCTCAGGTTGACT
Organism: Elysia chlorotica; assembly: GCA_003991915.1. Lineage (NCBI taxonomy): Eukaryota > Metazoa > Mollusca > Gastropoda > Plakobranchidae > Elysia > Elysia chlorotica. The sequence continues at coordinate 5,706 of RQTK01001972.1, forward strand.
GACTCCTTAAACCAAATCCTACCCACCCACCCCTCGATTTCCGCCCACCAAGCCAATTTGATCGCCCACAGGCTAGGGACCACAAAACTCTAGACTTTGATTTTCTATAATTTCAATACATTAACTATACAGGAAGTCCGAAATTTAAGGATTTTAGTTAATTTTAAAATTCAGTTGCTTTGTCAGGTTTCAGACACCAATTTTTAGGAATGGCTCATATTTTTTGTTTTAACAAAAAGATAGGGACTACAACTGGCAAATATTATATATATTTATTCAATTTTAATAAAAGAAAAAAAATAACAAAAAGACGGGGAGTACAGCTGAATGATATTTTATTCAATTTGAATAATCAAATTCCAATTCCTGCCGCTCACCCATTTCATCGCCCATCTATAGGCTAGTGACCACAAAACTCAAGTGAGTGTCCAACTCCAACTTTTTAATTCTGCAAAAAAGAATGTCGCTTGTCACAGTGTTGTAAAATCCCCCGTCTGAGTTTTGTCAAAGTCTTTCAAAGTTCTCCTTCGGTCTTCGTGCAGCCCTGCATAAACTGGAGAAGCAATTAACGACGAGAAATTTTAAGGCTCTGCATCTATAGCCATGCTAAGAAGGAAGATTACATCAGTGCTCTTAAAGCCTTGAAAATCAGCCAGTCCTTGCCAACTACCCTCATTTTGCTCTGGTTTATAAATTCTCTAGACACAATTGAGCATACAAGTAGACTTAATGCATTTAATTTGCTTAAGAAGTACATTGGTTTTATTTGCTGAAAAATACTAATGACGTTGATTTGACATGTGTTTTAAGATTCTAATCTGGTACACCGCTGCATCAGTATTCTAAAAGGTTCAGTAAAAAAAAAAATCCAGTTAGCATCGCTGTATAAATCAATTAAATAAGCTCTGGCATCGAATCCATTGAATTTGGCTGCCATGTAAAGGGAGTAGGGGCTGCAGTGGGTAAAGAGTACCAAAAATATTGGTCATAACATAGTGCTTAAAATTTGGACAAAGTCACAAAAACACTACACATATAGTAAAATTTGGAGGAACACTGTATACGATAAGACAGAAACCCCCTATATTTGTGTGCGTCTATATACACACTCTATTTTTTACCTTAGAAATCTATTATCTAGATCATAGTAGGCTATCTAACCTGGCTCTGATCTAGTATATATATAGATTTAGATCTAAAACTTCTTATGTAGGCCTACAGATATTATTAGTGTCTGGATCAGGATATATATATATAAATAATGTATTGATTATCAAACTATAGATACAATTTTAACTTTTGTACTTTTTTAGGCCTACATGTTTTCCATGATTTAAAGCAGTATATATTACTGAGCCAGCAGTTATTGCTTTTTAATCACAAAAAATATACATGTATGTTGTATGATTGCATGGGGGCCTAAGTTAAGATTTTAAGATATAGTTTGCTAACTATCTATTGCGTTTCAGTACCCAAAAATCTGTAAGTCAAACGTGTGGTGGGGAGATTGCTCAACAATAAACTGAGCAGATTCTAATCGTGACGTGTATCCCTTATTGGGATGTCTGGTATCCCTGCCTGTGTCTCTGTGACAGGGGGGCGCGGTGGTCTAGGGGTAGAACATCGGCTTCCGACGCAAAAGGTCCCAAGTTCGAAACCTGTCTGGTGCATTCCCTACTGGTTGGGTCGGTGTCAGTATAATGTGACCGGTTGAGACAGGAGTCATGGTATCCCCGCCCTGTCTCGTGTGTGGCAGCACATAAAATTGTCAGATGTCCGTCTTGGGGCCCGTCCACAATATAGCCTATATAGTGCTGCTGTTGGACGTTAAACCAACCCAACCAACCAACCAACCGTCTCTGTGAGAAATCAATGTATGATGTAATGTCTAAAGAAATTTGTTATGTATTAGTCGTGAGACGCGCCCGCAATATAGACTGATTGTAGTTGTTGACAATGGATGTCTTAAAAGTTTAACAAACCAAACCAAATGCATTGGGGGTTATATTTGTTTATATATTTTATTAATGGGCTAGTTACGGGATTAAAAAAAAAAATATTTTTAAATAAAACACCACAAACAGATTACGCCTTGTTAAGGCATTTAAATAAAGTTAGGAATAGTGAAATTTATTACCACTAGAAAAATAAAAAGTTCAGATGCTCGAACAAGTCTTTAAAAATAAACTTACTAGTGGCCCCATATACTTTATATGCTACAGTGACTAAAAGTTTGTCTAATCTTAAGAATTTGTAAATTATTATTAAAACATTAATTTTAAGAAATTTTATATCAGTCAGGTCTATATTTTATTTAGAATCTATTTTGTGATCCCCATTTTTAATAACATTTTGAATAACAGGGATTGTTGAAATTAGAAGAGGTTAAAAAATCCCCATTCTCTCTTTGCACAACATATAAATTATATTAATTTGTATATAAGATGAGCCTAAATTATATTATTTAACCTTGCTAATAACGAAATCTTAAATTGGGAGAAAGTTATGCTTTGAAATTCCCAGCATAAAATGAAAAAAAAAATGAGAAGAAAGTTGCTGAAAATTTCTTTTCATTCTGCCACCTCAAGCCTGCACACATCACTCACACTCACTCACTCACTCATGCCCGCTATGCCTCAAGCCTGCACACATACGGTGTATACAAGTCTCCCAGCCCAGCCACTCATTGTACTTTTCCCTGTACCTTCCCTGACAATGACATAAGTGATTCCACCCTCCTCTATATGCACCTAACTCTGGTCCAAGCAGTTAACACAATGAACTCGTATAGATCAACTTTTACTGTAGTACAAAGAGAAAATCACACACTTTAATCATGCAAAGTAAAACTGTACCAATTGACAAAATCTAACAGCAATGCATTTCCAATTGATTTTCAGGATACTAAATAGCAATCACAGTTAGAAAGCAATATTGAAATTTGATTCTGAGTGTTTATTTATAGAGAAAGAAAAAGAAATAAAAATACAGTCACCATGTATTTTTTTTTTCTTTAATTTTAAAACTGTTTTCTTTTTTTTTACAGTTGCTTAAAATCTGAGTATTTTACTTTCAGTTATGTTTATTAACATGGCCACATTTTAGTCCCTGACTCGGGTTTAATCTTTCTCTAACAAATATCTTTCATTTTACATTCATGCTGTGTTTTGTTTCAGTTTCATGAGTCTAAAAGTCAGGAAGACTTGCAAACATGGAGGTGCAACGTGATACAAAGTATTTCGTTCAACTCCAAGAAGAAACTCCAGTTATCAAAATATTAGATTTGAAGAAAGAATCTTCAAGTTTGATCACTGAAGAAATGGAGGATAAATTTTGTTTTCAATCTGATGAAAAACTAGATGTTAAAAACATAGAAACTGATTTCAAGACAGAACTATCCCCTGATCTCCTAATTTTTAGAGATTGTTTTAAAGTTGAATCAAATGAAATAGACTTAAACATCATAAAGGAGGAGAAAACATATATAGCCACTCTAGACGCCTTTGTGGAGGAATATTCAGCAGAAGAAAGCCTAGAGAGAAGTGCATGCACACCAAGAGGAGAGCTTCCAGATGGTATTGGGACATGTATGTCAGAGCATATTACCACAGCTCTATCTCATAGGACAAAAGGTTAGTAGTTTTTACATGTAAGTTGATCGCTTACGTACATGTATAATAATGATGCTCAGATAAAATTGCTTTGTTGAAACCGTCTTTTGGCTGTCAGCAAAGATGCTCCCTTGCTTTAATTCTTTTATGCAAATAAGTAAATAAATAAGTAAATTTACAGTTATTCCCATAAGAGGAGAATGCATAATACATGTATTTACTTAAAATATGCATATGGACAATGTTTTTTTTTATCCATTTTGTCCTAGATTCTTATGCAGTAAATTAGAGTCAGAAATGGTTTAAATATTAAGTACTAATGCTCGGATGAAAAAAGAGTAGCAAAAGAGGAAGAACAGTGTGCAAATTAAAACTAATAGCCGGATAAGTTATGTTACAGCATCATAGTCAGTTCGTTTGATTTTTAGTTTAAAAATGAGACTTTAAAAAGATGCGTTTTTAGTTTAGATTTGAAGAGTGTTAATGTATTAATATTTTTCATTTCATCAGGAAGGTTATTCCAAAGATTTGCACTTGGGAAAGAAAAAATTCTTAGACCAAAATTTGTTAAGTTGCATCTTGGTTTCACAAGGAGGTTCTTGCAAGCTGAGCGTAGGTCTCTAGATGGTGTGTAGGGTATAACTAAATCTTTTAGATATTCTGGAAAGCCGGACACATATTAGCACTGAAAGAGAATAGAAGCTAGCTTATAATTTATCCTAGAGCTGACAGGAAGCCAATGAAGATTTTTAAGTAAGGGTGTGATGTGTTCTTTTTTGTTACCTTTTTGACAAGTCTAGCTGCTTTGTTTTGAATATGTTGGATTTTATTCAATTTATAATCAGGAAGCCCTGCCAACAATGAATTACAATAGTCGATCCTGGAAAGTACAAGTGAACATACAAGTTTGTTAGTGGCGTCCATCGTTAGGTAGGGCCTTATTTGAGAAATTATTTTTAATAGGAGGGACACAGATGCAGATATAATTCTCCAAACCCTAGTAATGTTCAATGCACAAGTGACAGTTACAAATGGAGAAAATGAAACAAAAGAAGTATAGGTAATATTTTGTTAAGAAAATGAAACAAAAGAAGTACAGGTAATATTTTGTTAAGAAAATGAAACAAAAGAAGTATAGGTAATATTTTGTTAAGAAAATGAAACAAAAGAAGTACAGGTAATATTTTGTTAAAGCTTTTCATAATAAAAAAAAAAAAAACAATGGTTCAATCTGATTGAAAACTCACACTCCCTCATCCATCGTTCCCCATTGGGTCGGGGGGCGCGGTGGTCCAGGGGTAGAACATCGGCTTCCGACGCAAAAGGTCCCGAGTTCGAATCCTGGCTGTTGCAATCCCTACTGGTTGGGTCGGTGTCAGTATAATGTGACCGGCTGAGACAGGAGTCATGGTATCCCCACCCTGTCTCGTGTGTGGCAGCACATAAAATTGTCAGACATCCGTCTTGGGGCCCGTCCACGATATAGCCTATAGTTGCTGATGTTGGACGTTAAAACCCAACCAACCCCATTGGGTCACGATCCACCTGGGTGCTCTGGCTTCTGTATGTTTTAGTGTTAGATCATTTGCTGCCTGCACTGCGTGTGAGATTCTTCTTCTCTAAGCTTCTCTGTTTTGAACCATATGGAAAGATTCGGCTGAATCATAAGCCTCTGGTCCAGTCCTATTTTATTTAATGTCACCGGCTGAGACAGGAGTCATGGTATTTTCATGGTTTGATGTGTGGCAGCACATAAAACTGTCAGACGTCAGTCTTGGGCCCGTCCACAATATAGCCTATATGGTGCTGATGTTGTACTTTGAACCAACTCAACAACCAGTCATTTATGTTGTCCATGTATGTTGTTTTTGGTCTGCCACACTTCCTGGTGTTCCATTTTCCCTATATTATGTACCTGTTCAGAGGACATTTACTTTTATTTCTAGCTGTGTGTCCAAAGAAACCCATCTTTATTTTGACAACTGGTGTGTATAGATTTTTGCTGACATCTAGCTGTTTAATAATGCTGTCATTTGTGCGTTTCTCTTTCCAGATTATAAATGCGGAACAGTCTTCTATAAAACCACATTTTTATTGGCTTCAATTATTTGTCTGTCTGCATTTTTAGGGTCCACGTTCCTCTTCAAACATCTTTGTGCTCCAAACTATGGCTTTTAGAATTCTTATCTTCACCTTGTTTGACAGATCTTTGTCTTTTCAAACATTTTGAAAATATGATCTAGAATTTTGCCCATCATGAACATTTATTTTATCATGCAAGGTTGAATTGATAGTCCGATTAAGGTTTCTTATTTTTTTAATGGTTTTTAATGATTCTTCATTAAAAAGAAACAAGTCTATTGATGTGCCGGGTACCTAAGAAAAACATGCAAAGGCATTGTCAAGAAAATTTCTCAAAATTGCCTCTTTTTGCGGATTTTTTTGTTCCCACTCATGTAGAGGTACAAGTATAATATATAAAAAGGGCTACTATTTAAGAGAAAATCTGAAATGACAACTGCAGAGAAGTTACTTTATTCTTCAGCCTTTCAAGAGAATTATACATCTACATATATTTGAAGAGATTTTTATTTCATTTGTTTGTCGTTCCCAGGAGCTGATCTGTGCCATTCCATTCCATCTCATCGTGGCCAAGATTTTTACCCTGATCAACAACACAAAAGTGGCAGCGGCATTTCAATTTATGCAGATCAATTACCTAACCAGAGTCAAAGCGTGGGGATAAAATCTTCCAAGTGTGATACCATGGCACCAAGAAATGAAATTTCTGATGCATGCGAAAATGTTTACATGTACAATTGTGAAGAGTGTGAGAAGAGTTCCTCTGGAAACATTTACTTAACGAAAAAACAACAAATTAGTTGTGGTGAAAAACCTTACACCGGTGAAAAGTGTGGAAGAGGTTTTTCAAAAATATACCATTTGGTTCCACATTTGAAGAATCAATTTTGCAAAAAATCTTTCAAGTGTGCAGAGAGTGAGAAGAAAATCTCTGAAAAAATGAAAATAAAAAGCAACCGTCAATCCCAAAGGCATAATAGCAAAACGCCCTACATATGTAAGGATTGTGGAAAGTGGTTTTCTTACAAAAGCATTTTGACAATACATCAACAAAGTCATACCATTGAAAAACCCTTCAAGTGTGAAGACTGTGGAAAGCAGTTCTCTCAAAAAGGTAACTTGATAACACATCAAAGAATCCACACTCGTGAAAAGCCTTTTAAATGCAAAAGGTGTGGAAAGGGTTTTACTCACAAAGGTAACTTGATAACACATCAAAGAATCCACACTTGTGAAAAGCCTTTTAAATGCAAAAGATGTGAAAAGGGTTTTACTCAAAAAGGTAACTTGATAACACATCAAAGAATCCACACTTGTGAAAAGCCTTTTAAATGCAAAAGGTGTGGAAAGGGTTTTGCCCACAAAAGTATCTTGACAATACATCAACAAAGTCATACAATTGAAAAACCCTTCAGTTGTGAAGACTGTGGAAAGCAGTTCTCTCAAAAAGGTAACTTGATAACACATCAAAGAATCCACACTTGTGAAAAGCCTTTTAAATGCAAAAGGTGTGGAAAGTGTTTTACTCAGAAAGGTCACTTAAAAACACACCTACGAACTCATACAATGAACAAGTTTCACAAGTGTAAAGTTTGTGGAAATAGTTTTTCTCAGAGAAGCGACTTAATAAAACACAAACAAACTCATTTTTTAGAAAGGACCTTCAAGTGTGAACACTGTAGAAAGCAGTTTGCCCAGAAAGTCAACTTGGTAAAACACCTACAAGCTCATATAACAATGAGAAAATGTTACAAATGTACAGTTTGTGAAATTACATTTTCTCAGAAAAGGGACTTGATAAAACACGAACGAGCTCATACTTTTGAAAAGATTTTCTTTGGAAAAAATAAATTAAGAAAACACCAATACAAACACCGCCAAAATTGCAAGTCGTCATTTGAGTGTGAAAAATGTGGAAAGGGTTTTGCCCACAAAAGTATCTTGACAAGACATCAACAAAGTCATACCATTATAAAACCGTTCAAATGTGAAGACTGTGGAAAGCAGTTCTCTCAAAAAGGTAACCTGATAACACATCAAAGAATCCACACTCGTGAAAAGCCTTTTAAATGCAAAAGGTGTGGAAAGTGTTTTACTCAGAAAGGTCACTTAAAAACACACCTAAGAACTCATACAATGAACAAGTTTCACAATTGTAAAGTTTGTGGAAATAGTTTTGCTCAGAGAAGCGACTTAATAAACCACAAACAAACTCATTTTTTAGAAAGGACCTTCAAGTGTGAAGACTGTGGAAAGAAGTTTGCCCAGAAAGTCAACTTGGTAAAACACCTACAAGCTCATATAACGATGAGAAAATGTTACAAATGTACAGTCTGTGAAATTACATTTTCGCAGAAAAGGGACTTGATAAAACACCAACGAGCTCATACTTTTGAAAAGCCCCACAATTGAAAGTGTGCGGAAAGATTTTCTTTGGAAAAAATAAATTAAGAAAACACGAAAACATTCACCGCCAAAAATGCAACTCGTTCTTTGAGTGTGAAAAAAGTGGAGTTTTGCTCACGAAAGTATCTTGACAATTCATAAACAAAGTCATACATTTGAAAAGCCCTACAAACGTGAAGACTGTGGAAAGCAGTTTACTCAGAAAGCTAACTTGATAAGACACCTACAAAGTCATACAATAAACAAGTCTTAAAATGTAAAATATGTCAAAATAGTTTTTCTCAGAAAAGCCATTTGATAAAGCACCAAAGTACTCACACTTTTGAAAGGACGTACAAGTGTGAAGGGTGTGGAAAGTGTTTTACTAAAAAAAAGTATCTTGATTACACACCAGCGAACTCACATTATTTAAAGGTAGAGTCTAGGGAGACCAGGAACGCTGTCTTTCTAGACTCGTCTACTTTGTTTATCCCTTCTTTCTTAATCTGTTTTGTAAATGGAAAAGAAAAAAAAGCCTTAGTCTCATCCCATTATCAGTCAGTAAATACTCAAAAGAACTGGAATTCTTCCTCGCACTTGCGCACACCACATTTTTAGTGGTCTCACGAGATGCTGGGATAGGCAGACAGCGATTGCGGTCTCGGAAGACACTTCCCTTTTATAAAATCTTTCAAATGGTGATAGTTTTTCTCAAAAAAGTGACTTCATACAACACCGGACAAAAGTGTGAAGAGTGTGGAAGGTGTTTTACTTATAAAATTAATCTAAAATCACACCATCAACTCATACTTTCAAAATTTGAAGTGCATGAAAACATTTTGTTCTCACTAAAATTACCTTACATAATTATGTATATTTTTAATGACCTCCTCATATTTTGTGGAAATTGGTCAATTCATAATCATAAAGATACTTTGGCAAAAATTTCAAAGGCCTACAAAATAATATGAAGAGAGTGGAAAGAGTTCTCTCAAAATAACAATTCGAGTACACTCCAACAAACTCATGAACTCTTCTGTAAAGCCCTACACAAGTGAAGATTCTAGAAAGTTGTGTGTGTCTTTTTTCCTCCCTTTAGAAATATCACCTGAGATGACAAATTCATACGTTTTTATCTTGTATTCTAGAATAAAAGTGTGTTTTGGACAAGGGTATACTCAAAATTATACTAGTCAGGAAATTAAGAATCTCATAATAGTCGTACTGACACAGTGAACACCCTTCCCAGTTTTCAGTGTAGTTTTAAGGCAGCTAATGAGCTATGTGGTCGAGTAAATTTTCAGACTATTAAAAATCACACTTAGGGCTAGACGTATGAAACGAACACACAAATGTCAGGAAACTAGCACATTCTTAAAATAAACTCATTGTCTTCCAATAAAACTTATATTAGATTATAAGACAGCAATGCTTACATATCAAAGTCTTAAAATCCTTTTTTTCCCCTACTTTCTTAAAAGACCTTTTACATCTACAACAGCCGTGAAGATGATGGCATCCAGATAATAAATCACTTTTATGCAAACCTAGAGTCCACCGAAAGAATTATGGCAAGCAATTTTTTTTTAATTTTTGTAGGTCCTAATTACGGAATAGCCAACCACAGTCTTTACCATCCAACAGTTTGCTAACTTTTAAAAGTAGCGTTAAAACGTGTTTACCTTATTTATGTACTCAATATTATTTCAAGAGAAAAAAGCTATCAATTCATTTTAGTGGTTTAATGTAGTTATAAATAGGTATGTAATACTATATATTATGTGTATTATTAATTTGCATTGTAGCATTTTATTTACAAGTTCTGTCTTTTTAATCTTGACTATTTACACATCTATGCTATTTCCTTTATTCTACCAATTTTTTAATACTAATTTTATGTATTTTGATTTTCTATCATGACTCTGAAAATGTGTTCTGGTGCTTGTTTGTACGTTTTTTATACATGCACTCTTTGTTTTCTACTACTTCTCCATGATTTAAACATCTATATTTTATGATGGTGTTGCTGCCTGATGGTAGTGCTTTTACGATACACTCTATTGCTTGTTATTTACAATGCCGGCTTTAAAGGTACAAAGCTCTCAATTGCTGATTAAAAACAAATACAATTTATCGTGTAACATTTCGTACATGAATGATAGTTTTTTTTGTAGACATGCAATTTAAACCATACAATTTATTTATTAAACTGACCGTAAAATGTTCTTTTTATTTCCTTTAAAGTTTTGCTCAAACCACATTATTTTATGATTGTTTAGAACAGACTCCTATTGTTGGTTAAAATGTTAAAAAATTATACACAAGATGCAACAATAAATAAGCATTACATTTACATGTAATATATGTACTAAAACCCAGAAAATATTTGATTTACTATAATTCACTTTCATGTTTGTTTAAACCTCCTATACAGTTTATCGGTATTTTCAGTGATGTAGTAATGTAAACGTATGTTTATATCTTGACAACTGTCACATATACTCATGTATGTTTGGTTTAATAGCACTTTTATACTATGATATATCTTTATTCTTACAATATAATTATATATGTAATAATTTGTATTGCTATCTAAGAAAGTTCTTTTGTTGGATATCCTGTGTCCTGTCTTGATAAATATCCACCCATCAAATGCCAAGCTTTGCAGCGTTGGTGATTATGGCCCTCCACACTTCCTGATCCTTTGCTACTCTTTCAATGCCTTCTTCACTTTCCCTTGGGGGCAGGTGGGGATGGGGTAAAACATTTACTTCTAACGCAAAAGGTCAGTGGTTTGAGCCATGATGATGTCAACTTCTACTGGTTGGGTCGGTGTCAGTCTAATATGACCGGCTGAGACCGGCTGGTACTCCCGTCCTGTCTGGTTGTGGCAGTACATAAAATTGTCAGACGTCATTCTTGGGGCCTGTCCACAATATAGCCTATATATAGTGCTGATGTTGGACGTTAAACCAACTCAACTCAACTCAATCTTCACTTTCCCTACGTTTAGTCATTTTGTTAGTATGTTAGTCCGTCCATTATCAAATCTTGATGTTCTCCTCTGCTGCGATTATTTCAGTTGTCATCAGAAGTTAAGTTGTTCTCTTCTCACCACATATCCACAACATATTACTTTGCTTCGATCTTCGAATTAAAAGTGATTTTTTTTTCGTGTTAACTTCCTAAAGATCTGTTTCTTTAGACCTTTCTGCTGTCTACGAGATTCTAAGTATTCTTCTGAGGAACCAATTTTCAGATGCCTCTTAATTCCCCATTAGTTTGTTGTGAGGTTGTCCACGCGTTCACATCCATGCATAAACTGGTTTTAAAATAATAATATTGTTGTTCGCATGGCTGAGACAGGAGTCATGGTACTCCCGTCCTGTCTTGTGTGTGACATCACATAAAATTGTCAGACGTCAGTCTTGGGGCCCGCCCACACTATAGCCTATATAGTGCTGATGTTGGACGTTAAACCAACTCAACAACATGAAAATATTAATAATATTGAGCCGATAGCTTTGAGGACTCTACTTTTTGTTTGCATAGACTGATAGAGATGCACCTGTTTGATAAGACTGATATAATTTTTTTGAATCTCATTTTTGCCCGCCTGTGCTATTTTTTTTTATTTGATACATGTATGCATATCACTCTCAATCTGTTGTTATTCTCTCCATCACTTCAGAATAACGTTCCCAAGTACATCTAATTGACTTTGTCACTTTGTTTAGTGCCTTTGAAATTTGATAGAGATATACCCGTGTGTGTTCTTTCCTCCGACTGTTCGGCATAACTTCTGTCTTTTTACTTTAAATTAAAATGTAATTCAAGTATTTTTTTCCTGCTCTGTTCTGCAACAATGTCTAACAGTCCTTGCAAGTCTTCAGTAATTACATGTAACTGATATTACATGTTTATATACGTGTATATACATGATTTACATAAGTTTAGCTCAATACCACACTTCCCTATCTTCTTTATAGAAATTTATATAAACTGTAATAGTATGCTTTGATCTTAAAATTATACAGAGTTACTTGCTTTCATATTTTGTTTTGTTTTCATTTTGTTTGCATGCTTTGTTTTTTCTTTTTTTTTCTTCTACAAAGTGCTTTTACTGTAATAGGCTACATGTAATGCTCCTTTACTTTTTCTCTCTCTCTCTCTCTCTCTCTCTCTCTCTCTCTCTCTCTCTCTCTCTCTCTCTCTCTCTATCCTTACACACAAACACACATCAGCGATCCAACAACAAAACAGTCACTAAATAGAACTATCATAAACGCAGCTTTTTAGCCAATGAATAAATGCTTAAAAAGTTTGTCCATTAAATGTGGCTTAAGTTATGCTGGGTGGCACAATAAGTTTGTAATCGCCAAATGATGCAGGTCTGATATTTCCACACAAAAAAGAAATCAAATACTGAGCCATTTAACGTAGAAAGTAAACTTTTCTGACAAAATTGGTGTAGATGGCCGGTCCTATTCAAGGAATGGCGACTGCCAGCTGTGGCCAGATTTTTAAAATTAAAATCAATAAAACTGCATATCACCGGTACTAACTTACTGGACAGATTGCTTGCAAAGTGATGAATTTAAAACTTATGATTATTCTGAACTGCAGGTAATTTGAGTTTTATGTGCATCTCTAAAATATTGTGGACAGCGCGTGATAAATTTGAGAAATGCAAGCGCATGCTATAAGAACATCATTGAGAAATGCATGTGCCATTAAAAGCATTCCATAGAAACAGATGTTCACGAAGATTGAATTTATGCCAAAGTAGTTAGGTTTAACGAAGCGAATTAAAGTTAAACAAAAAGTAGTGGGTTTGTCAAGGAAACTTCGAAATTTAATTGTTGTTTAACGTTTAACCCTTTAATTTTAAAAGTTTTAGTTTATGTTTGGTGGATTGCAAGGTAGATAGAAAACAAAGAGAACAAGATAGGTAGATAGGTAAATAAAAAGAAAAAGTGAATTGGGAAGAGAGAGAGAGAGAGAGAGAGAGAATATACATGGACGAATAGGAATAAAGAGACAGAGACTATGGAGCCGGCCTCTTTCTTACAAAAGTCACGTGATGCTTGTAAGTCGAAAATTGCAAAAAAGATATAATTATTAAAATAGGTCTATGCTCTAGCCCAATCAGCAGATTGTTTACATACAAAAAATAGCTATCACGTGATATTGTTTACGCGTTTAAAAAAAAAATGGTCAACCCCGTGGACTATAAACATCAGACAGCCAAAGCAGGTCACAATCCCTATAATTATGATTGACCCATTTTCTGTTTGTTTGTTTTTTGTATTGACTAATAGCTTTTTGAAAAGCTAGTTAATTTCTTATTTCACAGTAGCAGCCAAGTATTACAATGCTGTGAAACCCAGCACTATTATTTTGTGCTTATTTGGAGAGGTTAACACAAAACGGTAGAAAACTTTTAATAGAGTAAAAACTGCCGTAACTAGCAGGCAGTACTGTTACTCTTTTATTCTCCAACAACCATTAACATACTACAAGATCAATTCTTGTATTGTATTTTTGTGACCTTTCATTGAAACTATAACCTTTAACATACTACAAGATCATTCCTTTTATTATATTTTAGTGACCTTTAACTGAAACTATATCCTTTAACATACCATAAAATCATTCTTTTTATTGTATTTTTGTGGCCTTTAATAAGGAACTATGTCCCCATCTTCTATAACCAAATCGCCTTGATATGTATTTTAATACAGTGCCAAGGTATACTACACGATACTGGAATAAGCTTTTGGAGGCAATAAATCTTAAACTTGATGAAATTCGATGGAGATAGAATTCTGGCTTACTTTTTATAACACCTAACAGATCCCCGTTGATATATCTATCAGCATTAGTGGGAGTGGAGGGGGGGGGGGGGGGGGCCCCGCGGGGGAAGGTAGAACATCGGCTTCCGACGCAAAAGGTCTGGATTCGAGTCCCGGCGTCATGGCATCCCCGCCCTGTCCCGTGTGTGGCAGCACATACAATTGTGAGACGTCAGTCTTGGGGCCTATATACTAGTGCTGATGTTGGACGTTAAATCAACTCAACAACCCTCAGCCGACTTCAAACTACACACAGATTGTAATGTCCCAATCTAAGTCATTAAACTGATTCAGTTTCTTTTAACCTATTCAAAATTGAAAAACATGATCCGTGATAGAGCTTTTGTTAATGAAACGAAATATTTTTTGGAGATGGTTCCAAAAAAATAATAATAATAATAAAACACAATAAGCGTGGATCTGCTGTGAAAAGTACACTTTTATTTATGCCTTGAGATAAAGAATTAGACACTCAAAAAGTTTCGAGTAGATTATAGAATTTAGGTTGATTGTGTTCATACCAAATGAAAACTATTTTAACTATAAACTAATATTAGTCTGAGCATTAACGCTTTGGAAATGAAAAAAGTTTAAGACATTTGAGATTTGTTTCGTTGCTATACAGACAACTGAACCTAAAAGTTATCCAAAAGCCCATCGGGAAAATCATGTGGTTATTAATAAGTCGTGACGTCTTTTTAGATAATAAAAGGTTTCGTCGGTAAAACCTCATGTATCTAGATCTAGCTACACATGTATTTATCTATGTAAGTTTGTGTGTACATATGTATGTGCGTATCTATCTATCTAAGTATGTGTGTATGTATAGGCTATTTGTATCATGAAGGAATTTTCAGATTATCTTCGTGTGCAATTTTTTTTTCTAATTCTGTATTTGAATAAAGAGTTGTTATGTTTATTGATCTCCAAATGTAGGCCCTATATCCTTTTTTTTAAACAAAGAAATAAACGAGACATGAGTCATCTGGTAGTAATTTTTTGTGTGTTTACAGAACACGTTTAAAATATAGCTTTTTTTGTAAAGGAAATTTATGGCTTTTGAAGAATAAGGCCCTTTCTTTAGTTTCTAAATTTTGTTATGGTATGTTAACTTTTCATTGATAATAAAAATCTGGTCCTAGATACGTTTAAAATATTGCTTTTTGTAAAGGAAATTTATGGCTTTTGAAGAATAAGGCTCTATCTTTAGCTTCTAAAGAATTTTATGGTATGTTAACTTTTCATTGATAATAAAAATCTGGTCCTGAACACGTTTAAAATATTACTTACTTGTAAAGGAGATGTATGGTTTTTGAAGAATAAGGCCCTTTCTTTAGCTTCTAAAGAATTTTATGGTATGTTCACTTTTCATTGATAATACAAATCTGGTCCTAGATAAACTTTGCGGATCTTCATCTCTGTGAAGGTTGCAGAGAAAGCTTGAGTGGATGAGTTCCAAAAAACACCTAGACGTCCAGGGACTCCCCACTCGCCGTTCAGATTGGACTCGTTAGTAGGCGTACGTTCATAAAACCACCAGCCACCTCTGTGCAGTTGTGCAAACTCGCCCGACACAGGGAAATTAACTCTGTCATATGTGCTAAAATGGGCCATATTTGACCCCCATAGTGAATATCCTGCATTACCCACATATGGCTGTCCAATATGGAGGGTATAATTAAGTGTCTCATTGTCAATACTAAAAAGGTTATAAGCTGTAAACTCGGACCGATTGTTGAATTCAAACTCCACCCTTATCTCATAATACCCACAACAACTGATTTTTTGGATGTACTCGTT
This sequence comes from Elysia chlorotica, assembly GCA_003991915.1. NCBI lineage: Eukaryota > Metazoa > Mollusca > Gastropoda > Plakobranchidae > Elysia > Elysia chlorotica. The sequence continues at coordinate 21,439 of RQTK01001972.1, forward strand.
CCCAAGCCAGAAGTCGTTTTCTAGAGAACCGAAGCCGGCTTTGTAGGACGCCCAGTCTCTGTTGAAATCAACTTCCCCCGTGGAACGTCTCTGGATCACTATCCAGCCGCCACCATCGGTGACCGTATCACAGAGAAGTGGGATGTCCACAGCTTGAATATCGCTACGGCAGATAACAGGGTAGGGGGTCGAGGGGGGATGGAACGAGACTTGTTCATTTTTCTTGCACCTCTGTGGCGAGAGAGAAACTCCTGGAGTCTCGCATATACTACCGTTTATGCCTCGTTCTGTACGCTGCAGCAGACCTGTAAAGGGCAAAAACGTAATGCAAATTTTGAATTTATTCAACACCGTTTTATACTGTGTTCACACTTGTGTCTTATTGACAAATATTATAAATAAAATAAAAAAAAATACACTGCCTTTGATAGATCAACTCGAAATGTTATTTCAGGATAGAGAATAGATTTTAACAGTGTTTAATAAGCTTATTCGTCTACAGTTATTGACATCAGATACACTGCTTTTGATAGATCAACTAAGTCAGTTTTGCAGGATAGAGGAATAGATTTTAGACACGGTGTTTAATAAGCTTATTTGTCTACAGCTATTGACATCAGATACACTGCCTTTGATAGATCAGCTAAGTCTGTTATTCAGGATAGAGGAATAGATTTTAGGCACAGTGTTTAATAAGCTTATTCGTCTACAGTTATTGACATCAGATACACTGCCTTTCATAGATCAGCTAAGTCAGTTAGGCAGGACAGAGAAATAGATTTTAGACACAGTTTTTATAAGCTTATGCGTCTACAGCTATTGACATCAGATACACTGCCTTTGATAGATCAACTAAGTCAGTTATTTAGGATAGAGGAATAGATTTTAGGCACCGTATTTAATAAGCTTATTTGTCTATAGTTATTGACATCAGATACACTGCCTTTGATAGATCAACTGAGTCTGTTATTCAGGACAGAGAAATAGATTTTAGGCACAGTGTTTAATAAGCTTATTCGTCTACAGCTATTGACATCAGATGCACTGCCTTTGATAGATCAGCTAAGTATGTTTTGCAGGAGAGAGGAATAAATTTTAGACACAGTATTTAATAAGTTTTTTCGTCTATAGTTATTGACATCAGATACACTGCCTTTGATAGATCAAGGCTGTAGATTATTCTGCTGGGTACTCGCCAGGCTCAAATAATATGTTGTTAAAGAGAAGACACCGGCATTCTAAAAAGGAGAGGTTGAGTTGAGTTGGTTTTAACGTCCAACATCAGCACTATATATGCCATATTGTAGACGGGCCCCAAGACGAGCGTCTGGCAATTTTATGTGCTGCCACACACGAGACAGGGCGGGGATACCATGACTCCTGTCTCAGCTGGTCACATTATACTGACACTGACCCAACCAGTAGGGAACGCAACCGCCAGGATTCGAACTCGGGACCTTTTGCGTCGGAAGCCGGTGTTCTACCCCTCTAAAGAGGAGAGGTTGCTATTGATGAAAAACTCGGCGCTAAAGCCGTCTGAACCTGTCGCGTTTTCTTTTTTTTCTAAATTTTTGGATTGCGACATTAATTTCGTGGATTGTTATGTTATCTAAGCAGCATACTCATACTAAAGCTGCCCGTGATATCCTTCTCCTGAATTTTGTTTTCTAAATTGTGTGTCTCTTGATTGTTACATGTATCTACCTGTATAAGTTTTGGAAGAACTTATAGTGTGCCATTCACTAAATCGCCGTATAGGATCCCCCAGGGGAACCTAGGAGACGTTAAATCCGGAGAGAGGGAGATAATTCACTCCCTCCCTCTATAGAGAACAGTGCCATTCACGTGATAATATTAAGAAGGTTTTGGTTACAGCGGTTTTAAAGTAACATTTTAAGACCCATGCCAATTGGTTTTTCATTAACTCTTTAACTTTAAAAACAAATGCTAACTTTACAGTCGCCATTTTTCAAGTTTAACTGATCAAAGGAAGTAAAGTCAGGCTAGCACTGTAATACTAGCAGTAGGTTTTATCACTAAAAAAGTTAAATTCTTGGCTTAACATTTTTACCTCCAGTTAAAGATGCCAAACGAAGTAAAGTCAGGCTAGCAGTGTAGTACTACTAGTAGGTTTTATCACTAAAAAAGTTAAATTCTTAGCTTAACATTTTTACCTTCAGTTAAAGATGCCAAGGCCAGCAGAGTGACCAGCCGTGCTGTGGAGAACACGTAACGCAGACCCATCTCAGCTTAGAACGGACCTTGATACTTCTTGACTTACTCAAGTTACTGACGAGTCGCACGTAACTGGAATAATTCTGAAAACCAATGATTGATTTTTTTACGTATAAATTGTCTCTAAGTCTAAGGGAGATATTCCATCACAAACGTAAAGACGCAACTAAGTTTGTCTTTTATCTACATATTTATCTATTTATTTATTTATCTATCTATCTATCTATCTATCTATATCTATCTATTTATCTATCTATCTATCTATCTATCTATCTATCTATCTATCTATCTATCTATCTATCTATCTATCTATCTATCTATCTATCTATCTATCTATCTATCTATCTATCTATCTATCTATCTATCTATTTATCTATCTATCTTTTCTTTTAATCATTGGCTGTGACAACATTGGCAAAGGTAAAGGAATGAATTTGGTGTATGTAGTTTATATAAGCTAAAAATTACATGGCATTTCTTGAGGAGCTAAACAAAACGCTTAATTTTAGACGAAAGAAACTTAGGGAAACATTATGGATATTAATATGAGAGTCTGTATGTTCTGAAATGCACACGTTCTAATAACAAAAATGGATGGAATAAATATTTGTATATATACACATTCTAACTTCTAAGTATCCTTTTTATTTTAACCAAGATGCA
>RQTK01001973.1:0-12037 GCA_003991915.1 Elysia chlorotica
TAGATAGATAGATTTATATAGCCGGTTTGGCCGAGTATGGCCAAGTTCTACTGCTTTTTGAGCCCATTAAACATAATAACACAATCATTTAAATGCCAAAGCGCAAGATTGCTTACTGGTTGCGGATTCTAGGTTCTTTTTGTCTCTCTATGTAGCTCTCTGCCTATCGAACTATTTATTTGTCTATCAATGTATCTTTTTCTCTTTCTCTCTTTCTCTTTCTTTCCCTTTTTTTCTGTCTGACGATATTTGTCTGACGATATATATATTATACTAGCACGTCATTGTGATAAATGGTAGATAGATAGATGGATAGACAAACAGATAAATAGATTGATAGATAGATAGACAGACAGACAGACAGACAGAATGACAGATAGATAGATAGATAGACAACAGATAAATAGATTGATAGATAGAGATAGACAGACAGACAGATAGACAGATAGATAGATAGATAGATAGATAGATAGATAGATAGATAGATAGATAGATAGATAGATAGATAGATAGATAGATAGATAGATAGATAGATAGATAGATAGATAGATAGATCGATAGATAGATAGATAGATAGACACACAGAGAGACAGAGAGAAAAAGACAGTACCAAATGAAATAAGAATGATTTTCTCTGAGTCATATGCAGAACAAAATGAAGCAAAATTACACACGCTTAGTTAAATGTACTGATAAAGAATGACCAATGGCAAAAAGAAGGCTATCTTTTACCAATTAGACCAAGACAGAGATTAAAATAATCGGAGTTGAACTGGACTTTCCGATCATGTTACATCTTCTTAGCTGGTCGCAAAACTTGATTGTAATACCTGTATCTAAAGAATTGAAAGAATTATAAGTATACTTCTAAGGCTTGGTTGGTTGGTCTCTTTGCACCCAACGTAATCATCTAGGAGTTGTAAGTACAATAAAGCGTTAAGCTTACAACTCGTATGAAGACGTCTTATTCCCATTCTGAGAAGTTGTAGGCCACAGCGACGTTGTGTTTAGGATCCTAGAGTAGATCTATAATTATTATGTGTTGCCAAACTGGGACAACGCGGGGTTGTTGTTGAGTTTGTTTAACGTCCAACATCAGCACTATATAAGCTTTAGTGTGGACGGACCCCAAGACTGACGTCTGACAATTTTATGTGCTGCCACACACGAGACAGGCGGGGATACCTGATAAATACATTAGTGCCCGGTCGCGGGATCGAACTGCAAACCTTTACATTTAGAAGGCCAGCGCCCTACAACCTTAGCCCCTAGGTGTTGGAAAAATAACACTCTAAAAAGAAGCTTTTTTCATAGAAAACACCTCAAGTCGATATAGGGCCTAGCGTTAGATTTGAAACACAGTGGAGTGTCAATCAAACTATATACAAAAAATTTAATAACCATGCACTAAATGGAATAATTATGTATTATTTTGTGAATGAATTGAATAACAACGCTATAAATTGGAACAAAAAGCCTAATTCTGTGTACATCCTATACTTAACACTACCTCGCGTATATAAAAATTTGAAAAAAGTGTGGCAGGACTTCACAAAATTTGTGAGTGTGTATTGATGGCTATTGTGGATATGATTTGAATGTTAACGTTGATAGACGGAGAGAGAGAGAGAGAGAGAGAGAGAGAGAGAGAGAGAGAGAGGAGGGAGAGAGAGAAAGAGAGAAAGAAAGAGAGAGATATAGAGAGAGAGAAAAACAGAGAGGGACAGATTGACGAAGTAAAAGTCACTATAAGTATGAGAAATATACAAACGAACATATATATTTAGAGAGGATATAGAGAGAGAGAGAGAGAGAGAGAGAGAGAGAGAGAGAGAGAGAGAGAGAGAGAGAGAGAGAGAGAGAGAGAGAGAGGACGACAAAAACGATTTTCATACGCATTGTATTCTGCTTTCTCCATAGAAGCCGAAAGCATCCCAATAAAAGGGTGAGGGTTAGAGGGTATTATTGCCGTAAGCCAAAGTTTCAATGAGTGCTGTTATCTAAATAGAAAAGAAGGAATATTGCAGGAAACTGTTTCAAAAGAAGCATATTCTTAGCCTACTTAGGATGGTGAAGTAGGGAAAGCAATTTTTAAATTAACATAAATCAAGACGCCTTTAAATTCCTTATCATACACCCTTTCCGACAGAATAAAAAAAATAAAAATAAATGTACCTGTTTTGGTGTTCGAGTGATATTTTGAAAGCATATATCTGAGAATGATAAAACAATTTCTTTCTGAAATTAAGCAAACGGTTCTTGATGATTTTTAGTCATTTTATTTCACCAAGAAATATATTATTTCCTCAGTAATTGCTTAAAAAATACAACAAAAACATTTACAACTAGCATAGCTAGTCGTATTCTTCATATATAACAGTATTCTTCATCTAAGAAGAGCCTTCTCTTCTTTCCTGCTCGACTGTTTCTTTCTACCCCGGCACTAAACCATGGTCTTGGAGCTAAAATCACTGAAAGGGGGAACAGGAGATGATAACAAAATCAACTTTCCGAGAAGCCTTGCGGCACTCTCCACTCTCCACTCTCCACCTAGGTTGGTAATGTACTGACTCCAACTGTTCTGATGTTACTGTTGAATCTTCTTGTCTGACCCACATAGCTCCATACCGAAAATACCAGATAACATCGTTCCGTACATTTATCGCTTTTTGAGGTAGAGTAGCCATAGACGGCAGAGGCTATGCGCGCGCTTTGCTTGTCATCAGATCATTGAATCATAGCCGGTTTTCGTCGACCAGTTGTTGACAGACTATCTGGGGGGAGCGGTGGCCCTGGGCTAGAACATCGGCTTCCGAGGCAAAAGGTCCGGGTTCGAGCCCTGGCGATTGCACTCCCTACTGGTTGGGTTGGTGTCAGTTTAATATGATCGGCTGAGGCAGGAGTCACGGTATCCCCGCCCTGTCTCGTGTGTGGCAGCATATAAAATTGTCAGACGTCAATCTTGGGCCCTTCCACAATATAGCCTACATAGTGCTGATCTTGGACGTTAAACCAACTCAACAACAATAACAACAACAACAACAACAACAACAACAACAACAACAACAACAACAACAACAAGAACAACAACAACAAAAACAACAACAGACTCCTGCTGCTGTTTATTTGTATTGGTTTGTAGCTATATGTTTGTTGACACTAACTAATCTATGTCTGTAGCCTAGTAAGACGTGTTTGAATTATGCTCACTTTGAAAAAACTGTAACGCTTAACAAGTTCAAATCATTGCGCTGAACTAAAAAAATTGCCACCTGGCTTCACTCTAAACATTGGTTTTTACAGGTGGAAATAGAAAGGCCTGGTATAACCATTAGTTTTCAAATGTGCGCTATGCCTCAGCAGTTTGAATGTGAACGAAAAAAATAAGCACTTGCCAATATGAATATTTGACTCAGTGAGAATTCCGTGTAGAATAAGACTGAGTGTTTATACTGATATGAACCTAATACGTTTTGAGAAAAATGAACTATGTTTTCTTCCACCCAATCTTCGTTACTTCATTAACTTTTCCCTCTCTTCCTTCAGTTTCAGCGTTTTTCCTCTTGCTCTTGCATTCCTTTTTCTATTTTCCAAACCTTTCCCCCGCTTTCAGGCCAATCATTTCAATGGTCAGCCTCTTACATGGATTGGCAATTTGTCATAAAAAGTCGGCCCTGTCATAGTAAGGTCTCCAGGGAACCCCGCACCTAACCTGCACACGGGGCTTGCTTGGACATGGCGTGCCGGACTGCCGAATGGAGGCCCAGTGAGAGCGACACGAAGAGGAGACCTGGCCAATGCATGAATGCTCTGGCAGGGGAAAGCCTGTGAAACGCTCACGACTATTATGAGGAAAAAAACAACAACAGTGACTGTTCAATCGGTTAGAGCTCTGGTGCTGGTAGTGAGTTTGAGTTTGAGTTTCTTGCTAATGTCCAACTTTATAATTATATAGGTCATATAATGGACAGGTTACAAAACTAAGGTCTAACAAATTTGCGTGCTGCCACACAGAGACAGTGCGGGGATACCACGACTCCTGTCTCAGGCTGACAGTGGGAGATCTGCGGTTCAATTCTTGGCTGGTACCCCCGTTTTAGTATATAATTATGTAATAATCTGTGGCATGTATAACCAATAATAAGGGAGACTCACTACTTCAGCACAAAAAAAAAGAAAAGGAAGGGAAATAAAAAATGAAAGCGAGGGGCAGAGAGTGACGGGATTGAATGTGTGTGTGTGAGTGTAAGAGAGTGTGTGTGTCCTATTGCAATATTGGGGTCATCGGACAATCGTCTTTACGTAAACAAACTAAATTGGTTTCTGAAGAAAGTCATTACATCCTGTTTTGCATTCATTATATATGGTAAAGAACAAAAGCAAAGCAACAAATAGCCCACTAACAATAACTGAAGAAACCCTGACATAAGAGAAGCATACGGTTGTCTTTCTCTTCTACAAACATTTTTTCCTTTAGACAACTAGTCCCTTATGCTGAATCTTTACAGACAAATATACTTTTTGAAAAAAGCACTGTTTTTTTTTTGCTTTATATAAATTGTGTCCGATTGGGGGTTTCGAGCCAGTGACGTCTTGATTACAAGACCAACGCTCTAGTTCGCTCCAGCTTATCCCAAAGAGAGCGAGAGAGAGAGAGAGAGAGAGAGAGAGAGAGAGAGAGACAGAGAGAGAGAGAGAGAGAGAGAGAGAGAGAGAGAGAGAGAGAGAAAGAGAGAGAGATAACTACACGTAATATTTCGTTAAATATGACGAAAAACTGCAAACAAATCTCATTTTTTTAAATTTCAGAACAGGTTTTATTGCACACTTTCTGTTTCTTTTGTAATTATAAAAAGACATAAATAACCTCTTTCAGATCTTCTCTTTGCTGCACCTCTTTGGAAGCGACAAAACAATGTGGAATTAAATTAGAATGAACTCTTGTCTGTCATCTACAGCCTCCATCGGCTAGTAAGGCATTACTTATCGGGCACAGATCGAAAAGTCACAGAGCAGATTTCCTGCCTATTTTGAGGTCACTGGAAGATACTAAAAAATTCGCACTCTTCGTTTTTCTTTTGGTGACAATCATGAAGATATTTACTTACAAATGGCACCATTTGACTGAAACTTTGGACCAAATTAATTTCTATTCCGCCTCTTTTTGCATTAGTAAACGATTGGAAGAATGTTTTTTTTTTAATTAAACTTTAGCCTTTAATTATCTTTTTTACGTTCTTACCACCTCCGAAAATTGTTTAATAACTATACATAATTTATATACTCCACCATCACCTGTTCCTTTTATATACGTACCTTCACCGGTGCAGTTTTTGCCTCTTACACATTGGTTGCCACAGTCTTATCTCTTTGTTTGTCTGTCTCTGTCTATCTATTTGCCTTTCTGTTTGTCTGCTTCTCTCAGAATGTCTCAGTTTCTCTTCTCCTTTTATCATAATAACATGACTATGGCGATTTGTTTTCTTCTATTGTACATACTATATGTCCACCAAGCGTTCACTGTTATTATACTTCTAGTCAGTTTGTCTTCTTATCACTACCGAAAAACCTGCTCCTTCCTCCTTACCCCACTACTCCGCCACTTCTCTTTTTCTCCAACTTACACACACACACACATTCTCTCTCTCTCTTTCTCCCTCTCTTTCTCTCTCTCTCTCTCTCGCTCATCTTCCCACCTTTTCTAAACTATTTCCCAGTTTGTTTAACTCACCCTGCTTCTATTCCATCACAAATTGATTAAAGAATTCCACTCCTATAAACTTCCGCGCTAAGGCAGACGCTACACAGAATACCCCCGCAAAAAGAAAAAAAAAGAACAACCAACCCACGAGAAACTTTGATTTAGTATGGTCAGTGCCAGGCCGCATAATCGGAAATTAGCGCCAGGAAAGACAAGCAGGCAGGAAGGGGGCCGGGGTCAAGGCCCTCATTTCTCCAAATCTACCAGAGAGCAGCGCGCTGATCTAGTCTAATGCCAGATCCCCATGGCGAAGCCAGGCCAAAACAGCTGCCAAAAGAATTGGCAACAAAGACTGCTAAGGGCAAAAAGAGCAGCAGCGGCAGCAGCAAACAGAAACAGTACCGTGTTCCGGTTTCTAATAATTATTCTAATCACCTCTCAAGGGCGTTGGTCTCGATGTGCGATGTCCGGCTAATCATCTGAAAAGTTCACAACAAAGGGCAGCTTTGACTTATCAGGGCTACCGACCTAAATAAGCAAACAATGACGTGATGTTGGTAGCTCTGAAATATGGCTTTACTAACTGCGTTTGAAATATACATACATTATTCCACAAGACACGCCATATAGAGGCGTATTAATCTTACATGACACAGACATGAAATTAGGGACAATTAAATCAAACCTTAATATTTGTACATTAACTTTTCTCGCTACCTGATACTAGATCTCAATCCCCTCTCTGTTGTCATTGAAAACATTTTAGATAAGATAGCAAATTTAAACACATCAACTGAAAAGTTCGGAACTGCAATGTATTCCTATAAGATTTTCTTGGTCAAAACAATAATTAGATGTAATTACACTTCGTAGCAGTTCCTTCAATCTAAGTCAGGCTCAATATCCATTATTTGTTTGACCACAGTAACTAGTGGTCATTTAGTACAGGGCTTGCCCCTCGGCATCCATCAGATTCACATGTGGTAGTACTTACTAAGTTACTATGCTAGAAAAAGACTGGGGAAAACGGGAAGCTGGAGAGTAGTGAAGGTGTCACTAAAGTTCAAAATAGACTTGACAAGAAATGGTTTTGAAGAGAAGGATAGAGGAGATATAGGAGTCCCAGAGAAATGGATAGACAGATAAGCAGACATATAGATAGTAGATAAATAGATTGATTGATAGATAGATAGATAATTAAAAAAACGTAGGTAGATAGATAGATAGATAGATAGATAGTTAGATAGATAGATAGATAGATAGATAGATAGATAGATAGATAGATAGATAGATAGATAGATAGATAGATAGATAGATAGATAGATAGATAGATAGAAAGAAAGAGGGAGATAAAGAGAAAGAGAGAGAGAGAGAGAGAGAGAGAGAGAGAGAGAGAGAGAGAGAGAGAGAGAGAGAGAGAGAGAGAGAGAGAGAGAGAGAGAGAGATTGAAAGAGATGTAATTTTTAGTTCAGATTCAGACAGTGAGACAAACATAGACCACAGATAGAGACAATGAGAAGTACATCTCATTTCCCAATCAATCAGGGATCACATGATGACTTAAGAAAACTTAATCAGTACCTGTGATTCCTTGTAGACCAGTTCTCTAAATACATGTACTACAATCTCATTTTACACTGACATAGTGTGTTGGTCTTGCAGCTTGATTTGATTAATAAATTTAATCTGAAAATAAAAAAACAACAAAACAACAACAACTATACCACGAGTAATACGATAAAGAACGAAAAAAAATTAATATCTGATCTTTATTTTGATTTTGAAACAATACGTGAGTTATACACATAAACGGGAAATAACAAAACACACACAAGGACTGTTATCGGTTTATTGACACAAGACATGAAAGGAAAAATAAACTCAATAATTATAGGCAGACCTGTGCGACAATATTTGTAATTGATATGGCACATCCTTCCTAGAAATGTATTTTAAAATACGCAATGAAAAATACTTTATTTTTATAGAACTTTATGAGTGCAAGGGGTCTAGTGCATTTAGAAAACGTAAACTGTTGCAGGAAGGTACAAGAATGATAAAAAGCACGTACACATTTCCACTGAATGTAAAAAAAAATGGATAACGTTTATTAGAAAAAAATGTTGGAAGGAAAAAAAAGAAGAAAAAAATCATATGAAGATGATAAAGTTATGTTTGATAATCTATTGAAAGATTCTCACGATGAAAAATCATAATTCCTTGACATCAAACACTTTAAGATCCAAATGATATGCAGTTAAAATTAACGCAAACAATTTCTTTTAAACTAGAATACATTTTTTTAAGATGAAACCCCAGTAAACCAAAGAAATGGAACGCATAATACGAGAAAAAATGAAATAAAAATTTGTATTTTAAGTATTCGAAAAAAAGATTTACCAAAGATAGGTAGGAATCTTTTATTCAACGTTTTTATTATCTTGACCAGCTGCATATCAATCCTAGGGTCATGTACTCTATCTCCAATTATATTCCATATGGAGAGGCGCCACTCTGGCTCTGCCCGCTCACAGACAGCTTCAGCCTCTGAAGGGACATCAAATTTTGGAATCGGCGATTTGAACAGCATAATTTTAAAAGACAAGACGGAAGGAAAAAACGGGATAGTAATACAAGGTTGCACGATTCATAAAAAAGGCGTCTTCAAAAAAGGTCAAACGCGAGCGAACATATCTAAAAGAGAGAGAGAGAGAGAGATAGAGATAGAGATAGAGAGAGAGAGAGAGAGAGAGAGAGAGAGAGAGAAGAGAGAGACAGAGAGAGAGAGAGAGAGAGAGAGAGAGAGAGAGAGAGAGAGAGAAGAGAGAGAGAGAGAGAGAGAGAGAGAGAGAGAGGACGGGGGAGAAAAAGACGTCGAGAAATAAAAAGAGAGATTGAGATTTCTAGTTTCCGTGAACGATTTCAGGGACCTTCTCTAAAGATTCCCGTCTGTATCAGATTTGAGGATATTCGTAATGCAAAGCATGCAGAGGTGCACAGCATAGACACTTCATTCAAGAACAGGTTTGTAGAATCAATAATTATGTATACATATTGATTCTACAAATCTGTTCTTATAGATTATATGTTCTTATATATTTATATAAATCGGAACCCAGACAACCGGGAAAAACGATAATGGAAAAAGGGGAGGAGGATAGAAAACGCCAGGTGGTATAAAATGATAATAATAATAATAATTATAATAATAATAATAATAATAATAATAATAATAATAATAATAATAATAATAATAATAATAATAACAAAATAATAATGATGATAGAAGTTTTTTTTACTGCGCCTTTTCTTTTGATAAGCTATAAGATCATTGCTACTCATAATTCAACAGCTGAAAATAATCATAACTTATTAAGTTATATTGACACCAATTTTTACGACAGATTATATTCACTAAATCAATTGTCGCAGTATTTGAAGTAAAATACCAGGGTATATGCATTATGCTTTTCACAGTTTTTATAAAGATAAGTTCAGTATGTAAGCTGTGTATATCTACAATTAGGACATCAAAAACAATTTACACACAATAGAAGTAAGCGACCTCCACAAGCTGTGGGATTGTTTATCACATTTTCATCTAATGAATACCAACATTTGCTTGCAGGACAACAGCATTGTTTGAATACTCTACACGGAAAACTAAAGGCGCATACCGCCAAGACAGAGCAAGTCTAAAATATATGTATTACATGTATCATTGAATTGAAAGGCCAATGAAATTTGATGGATAATATAAAAACCCAACACAACAAACGAAACAACCAAAACATCTCTATAGTTGTTCTCCTTCTCTATATTCATTTAAAAAGTATTCAGTAGTCTTCCCCCCCCCCCTAAAAAAAAGAAAAAAAAAAGAAGAAAAAAATGGTTAATCATATCGGCACACGGTAAACACTTTAGGTACACACATTTTTCTTGATTGAAAAACAAAATATAAAAAAAGCCTTTTGTTGCGGCAGGATTTCTCCATCAGCTACAGAATTTAATAGTGTAAGTAAAGACAAAATTTAAGACCAAACATGGAAAACTGTGCTGCATCCGTGCAAAGCAAAGTTTACTTATCCTGATAGATGGCAGGTCAGGGCTAATGTTATAAAAATAAATATCATTACTCTCCTTTCCACCCTAGACCTCCCCCTCCTCCCTCCGATCCCTCCTTGGGTTGTGGAAGTTTAAGATGAGTTTATGAGCATCTCAGCGAGAAAGCCAATCTTGGGCATGGGTCTCATAAACCCGAAAACCGGAGGATGAAAAGATGATAATCTGCGTGCATCTTGAGCCTTCAGAGGTAATAAATTACCACAAAGCTGTTTCAGTTTGATTGGCAATAAACCCCAACACTTTGCCGTCTCTTAGTAATCTTTAAAAATAATCTATGGGTCAACTTACCCGGAATCATTTTCCACAGGCATGCTAAAAACACGGAGCTTTTTGATTTACTCTTGGTGAATCTAGTTCAGGTCTACAGGCAGGTTAATTGCTACCGAACATTAAGTGGTACATGAAGGACACAAATAGTATCTGAACATCGAAATAATCGAAGACCATCATACAGTTAAAATGATAGATATAGAGTAGAGTCTAGTTTTAAAGTTGCATTCTTTCCACTTTGATAACCTGACGAAAATAATCGAGTATATCGCCTTTTTAGTTCACACATTTGAAAGGAAATAATTGCAAGACACAATCAAAGAAATGCGTCATTATTTTTTTTCTGATAATTTCCTAAGTGTTGTATTACGGTATATTATTTCTTTATGTTACGGCAGCATGCCAAAAACCATTATTAGTTGATACAATCTAAATAATAATAATTCCAAGATACATGTACAGATGTACATTTTCTCCTATTACAGTATCCTAAATATTGCATTATGATAAATTATTTCTTACTAATACAGCAGAAATACACAAACAAAACATTTTCCTAAGTAGGCCTATTATAATTGATGCTCTTATTTTTGTTAGCCTATGCATCATGACTACTCAGCTTATTATAAAACAGGGCAGACATAATAATATCAGTGCTTTAATCGGATCTTCTTATGTCCAAAACGTAATCAATATAAACCAGACAGATATAGACATTTGGTTCTGAGAGTTTGTCACATGAGATACTAGTTGAGAAATAATTATGGTAACAGAACGATATAGTCGAGGCTACTATGCGTTTTATGCTTGTGCTCACGATATCGCTTCGCTACACATTGAGTTGCCTGTAGAAACCACGATCTTCAGACGTATTTCAAAAAGTATTAGTAATGTTTCAAAGTCAGTTTAACCAACCCAATTTTCCATTACTTCAAATTATAATTTCTAATTGTTTAGATTCGTCTCAAAGTGTGGTATTCATTTACTGCGCACTTTATTTGAGGAAATTTACAAAACAAACCCCAAGGAATCAAAATGGTATTTTATCTAAGTAAGAAGCAACATGACTTCTTTGAGAATCCTCATCAATTTAAAATGTTTTATTTCATCAGCTTCTACACAGTACTGATCAAAAGATGCAATACAGGTTTTTTTTACACATCTGATAAATTCTAAAAAATATTCTTTGAAAATAATGCAAAGAGGTAGGCATTTAAGTTTTATATTAGACTTGCCTTCGATTACCTTTCCCAACAGAAAAAAATCGCACAAAAACATGCATCATCATCAGCAACAACAACAACAACAACAACAACAATATCAAACATGAAACGAACTTGAATATGGTGCTAGTGGGGTATAGAGGTATATTAAACAAATTAACTAATTTCGCAAAAGACTGACGGAACTTGCAGTGTTGAAATAATAATACTTTTACTATTAGCATTAATCAGCTTGAGTGCGTGAAACGATGATTCAGTCAGTCAGAGTTCCTTCTATTTCCAGAGGTTGGATGCCACGATCTTCCATCTTTCTCGTTCAAGCGCAATCTCCATGATTAATTGGACACAGTTATTATCTCCAAATGTAACAAAGCTTTCAAACCCAGAGAATCTTATCCCAGTGTAGATATGCTATAATTATTTATGTAAATGTCAAAATAAGATTGTTTCAATTTCAAAAGATGAAAACTACCCTATCTATAGCTTTTCTTAGCGCTCGGGGAGGCCAAGAGCCTTACAATGTAGACTTCAAAGATACAAACATTCTTTTCTGCCTAGGGTAGTTAAACTCTTGTAATATAATTTCTTTGAGACCAATTCGCTATGCAAGCTGGAGGCCTATTTATTATTGCTACTACTACTACTACTACTACTACTACTACTACTACTACTACTACTACTACTACTACTACTACTACTACTACTACTACTACTGCT